>BQNB010042570.1:0-46031 GCA_026074375.1 Tanacetum coccineum
GAGTACATTAAGTTTGCATTGCCATTTGTGGTCTTGACTCAAAACTATCCAAGTTGGTTTTCAGTGTGAACATCACTTTTTGATCTAAATTTTAGGGTAGTTAACACATGATTTAGGATCTGTTTTTGAGGATACTAGTAGCTTTTAGGATAGACTTCATCTGTTTCAGCTTATTTTAGGATTTAAAGTTCTTTTACTAGCTTAAAATATAGGCTGCAAAAGCCCTCTTACTTTTTAAAGAAAACCAAAAAGCTTTCAATTCTGTGTAAGTAGCAGGTTTCATTCAGCTTTTTCTTGGCTTATATGTGTTTCAAACCCATTTTTGATTGATGATTCTTGCAGCTTATAGGCTAAGCTTTTCAAAGCTATAAGCTGCTAAGCCATAAGGATCCATTTTTAGGCTTAAAAATAAGCTCAAAAGTGCTCCCTTAGGCTGTGTGGTTAGGCAGTTTTAGCCAAAAAAGCTTATTGGCCTTTCAGATCCTTTCAGCTTATTTGAGTGCTTAATTTTTGTTCCTAGTTGCTTATTAGGTTTGGCTTACCATCTTGTCTAGCTTAGTTGTCAATTCAAATTGCTTATTAAGTTTTAATTTTTAGTTTAAAAGCTAAAATTAGTTGTATTCTATCTTTTCTGGCACCTGTTTTAAAATGCTTTTAAATGCTTTTCTGCTTATTTCACTTAGCTTATTTGTGGTCCTTATAGCTTATTAGGTGTAGGAGATTAGTTAAAGTTCAGCTTATTAGGTTTTAAGTGCTTATTGAAGGTTTTAAAAGCACTAACAGCTTAGGGATATAAGCTAGCAGTACTAACTCTAAGTTAGTACTGCTGAGCTTGTTTGAGCTCATTTTAGCTTAAAGTGTTGGCTTATTTTCTGTCTTAGTGCTTATTAGGTCTAGGGAATGTCATTTTTAGCTTATTAGTTTTTTTAGCTTATTAAGCCTAAAAGTGCCTACTTAGGCTGTTTAAGTACCAGTTTTAGCTTATTTGTTTTTTAGGAATTTAAGGCTTATGGCTTATTTAGATTAGCTTATTTAGGTTCCTAGTTGCTCATTAGGGATAGTACTTAATCAGTTTTAGCTTATTAAGCTTTTAGGAAGCTTATTTAGTTTAAATAATTGCAAGTCAGTTAGTAGTTATTAAGTGTTTAGTCTTTTAACTATTTTAGCTTATTTTATAGCTTATTTGTGAGTTTCATATAAAGTTCTTTTACAAAAGTTGTTTATTTTAGTTAGATTTAGCTTTTCCAAAAATCAAAGTTTCAAAAAGAAAAAAAAGGGAGTAGGGAAGTCAGGGGTGAGCAAGGCTCGAACCCCTGACCTCTACCCACTCAACCTTTACAACACACCACACACCTTACCACTGCGCCCTTGGGACTTTTACGTCCAAGGGTGCACACATAATTCTTTTAACCTTGTTTTAGACTTTTTCAATTCAGCCAATTTTAGCTTATTTTCAGCTTAATCAATAAGCTGACAAACCCGTTTACATTTTTCTTAAATTCCTCATTAGTCAAAGTATTTTCCAGCTTTTTTCCAGATTTTATAAATTTGTTTTCTATTTTTAATAATTAATTTTCTTTAAAACAGTTTTTAATTCATAAAAAAATAAATAAAAGTCAAAAAAATATAATTCTTTTTTTTAAAAAATTTTCTTTTATCAAATAGGACTTAGGAAAATTAGATTTGCTTTCGTAGGGTTAAAATTTTAAGTTTTAGTTTTTTAAAGAACGGGATTTGAATCCCGTTAACGTTTTTCGCGTTTTTACATTAATAGCTTTCGTTTCTAGTTTTCCTTTACTTGTTTTTGCATGTTATTAGTAGAATTAGGAATCCAAATCCCAATTTGTTATATTCAAGCATAATTTCTCAAACCGACACTCGATTCTCAATTCACGCCTCGTCGGGAAACGACCCGGGTAGTTTTTTTAGGGTTTTGCTTTGGATAAGAGTAAAAATCTTTTAAAAGCCTTTTGGAATTCTTATCTTATACTATAATTGATATTATCCTTATTATTTATATTTATATTATATATTTATTATATATTGTATTTATATATATAGTAAAGGATTGCAATCACGATTGTTGGGAGACAACCTAATCTTTTATTTCATGCATTTTAGGAGTGTCTTGCGTGTTTTAATTATTTATCATATGTTTTTACATGTTTGAATTATGTGATCATGCTTTGTTTTGTCTTTAACTTCGTCTTAAATGCAATCAAAGGTATTTTACATCAAATTTTTAAAGGAAAATATCTGGTTTGTAAGAACCATTTCAAGCATATTAAATAAATAGTTTAGATTAATTCACATCTTGTGTGTCTGTTTCGAGTCATATGATTGTGTTAATTGTTTTTGTCATTTAAGCAGTAATTTTTTAGGAAATAACTAATAGGATTTGCGTGCAGAATTTTTTTTTAAAGAAAACAAATGTGAATTTTTCACAGTGTCTGGAGACGGCGTCAGGATTTTTCCTGACGGCATCACGTCTCCAGAATTGTGAAAATTCAAATTATTTATTATTTTTGAAAAAATAATTTTGTATAATTTCCAGAATTTATGATTTTCCTAAAACTTGCAGAAAACCACGATTTCATTTAGCACATTCATCCTATCTTTACCGCTTTCGTAGTGTCAAAATCCTAATCACATCATTGTCTATTATTATCCCGCCGATTTTACGCTAGGTGTATTGTTTCGTCCTTGATTTGAAGGTTATATTTGATAAGAAGAAGCTTTAGAGTTCTTAGGAGTTTTATATGGACGATTCTTGGATGATGATTTAACCAGCTTATCATTTGTTTCATCTCCATTATTGAGCAAAACCACAAGAGTACTAGTTTCTTTTCCGTTTTTCTTTCCCTTTATTCGTTTATTTGGGTACTTTAAAGAACATTAGGGACAATGTTCAAAATAAGTGTAGGGGAAATAAGCCTTAGAAACTATTCCTTCAATTACATTTGCTTTGTCAATAAAATAATGTGTAATATACCGAAACATAGCGTAGAAGGTAATTTTGACCCAAATTTAAAGTTTTTTTATGGCACATACCAATGAAAACTGAGTATTATTAGCGTCTCATGGTTAGGAAATATATGACTAGCACAAAAAAACCTTACCACTTTAAAAAAATTCCATCTCAAAATGTGAGGTTTGCCCCTAGATCTTTAGGAATTCAGGAATCCATCTTTGATACCTAAGATAGTTTCACATTTAGCTTGCTTGAGTTAAGGAATGAGCAATCATATGTTTCGTGTTCATCGATTTGATCGTGCATATGTGGTTTTGTCGCTTTTTCTGGAGCATTGGTATCAGTTAAAACTATATGAGAGTGTACCGATAGTATATTAAATTCTAGAACTTGTTTTTGTGATTCATCTCGAGACTGCTAGTGAGATTGCACTTGTGTGATTAGGATTTGCTAAATGATAAGAGGCACTAGGATAAACCCTGTTTTAAACATGTATTTGTTATGATGGTCTCCTCAATCATATAAATATCCCCACACCCTTGCTTCGCACTCATTTTTAGTGCAAGATACCTCTAGTACACCCCTCCGAGCCTATCCTTTTTGCGGTTCTCGTAATTTTCTGGTGGATTCCGAATTATTAATGAAGAGCATTGTTTACACCCTTAACCCATTGTTACATCCAAATCGCCATAACCTTCCTTGTATGTACTCGCTTTTAGTATATTATTGTTATAAACCCTAGTTAATTTTTACTTGAGTACATGGTTGCTAAGTCGAGTCTTGTGATTAGTGTATACAGTTTTGGAACGATTGGGATTCATGGTATTTTTCATTTTATGAAGAGATGGGGAAGAAAGTCAATTTATTACCCCCATATGTGCGTAATACGCTCCATGTTACTTTGATCCTCGCAATTAGGGTCATTAGTTAGTTTGTAATTATGCGTTTTAAAACTCAAGTGTAGGGGTGCAATTATAAACCCCAAGTCATGTATTATTATGTTTCAGCAAATGGCAGGGCAAAAGTGTACGAAAAAATATATATAAAAAAAAAAGAGAAAAAAATGCACGGGCCGCCATTTTGCTTATGTTCAAGTATATATCAAGATAGTTAGCTGTAAAGTTTGTATATCTTAGTCCTAGTTTAGTCGAGTCTTAGCTTAGCAATGCCTTTACGTGTATTCTTGTATTTAATTAACTCACCACCACCCTAAATCCACCCATATATATCCCATCTATCCGTTTCCATTTAACTTACACCCATACATCACAACCATTTAAAGACATCTTTAATAGTAATTCCTAGGTGCTTACGCCATTGCGGTGGAAGTTTTTGATCATTTATTAAGCATATGGTAATTTATATGCCATGACAGGTAATGAGTGTTATTTTCCCATTTCCATTATTGTTATAATTCATTATATACCTAAGAGAAAGAGATAATCCAAACACTTATTGTGAGGCGCTAGTGTATATTTTCCATGCTTTTATTTACGAGGTTTAATAGGTTGTACCATAAATTATCTTTGAAAAGTAAGTTAAATTCCCCCGATATTGCTATTGTCTAGGTAGAAAAGCCCATTTTCTTGAGGACAAGCAAATCCCAAGTGTAGGGGTATTTGATGAGGTGTCATTTTATGCACTTTTGGAGTCATTTAACCCCCTAAATCATGCAAATATGCCCAAAATATGTGCTTAATTGTTTCTTTTTGTGTTTTTAGCATTTTTGAAAGCTCTTGGAGGAATTACACATGACTTGGACTCAATTTAGGAAGAAACGGGACAAGATTACAACTTTACACGAAGTGGTTTCTAGGATACGCGTACTGTGCTTGGAGACGATGTCGAAATTCCTAGCGACGCCGTCAAAACCTACAAGGGACGGCGTCAAGATTTATGTGACGGCGTCAGAACGTAACCGCCTCAAAGAAACCCTAAGAAGATTTGGCGAAGCGACGAAGTCAGGATTTTGGCGACTCCGTCACGATTCAATTCCTATAAATATACTTTCGTTTTTAGGGTTTTAGCGTGCAACCTTTGGGAGACGAACCCTAAACATTATAGTTCGAGTGTAGCAACTTTTAGGCCATTCTTAGGGCTTAAAAACCCTCTTGTATCAGCCTTAAACACATGTTTTAATCAAGTGAAGTCATTTATCCTTTAATCTTTCAATATATCTATGTGTTGTTTGATTTATTCTTGTTCTTTGCTTCTCTTTAACATGCTAGGCTAGATCCATTAGTATTTACTTATGATTGCATGAAACTTAGTTTGTAGATCCTTTTAATATTGCTTCTTGTGATGGATGTGCGCGTTAGGCTCTAGAAAACTAGCTATAAAATATTACATTAGCATAGACATCTAGGGAAACACAATTGTGTAGAAAGGATTCCATCAGTAACAGTCTTCATACTACCTTACCCATCTATGAATGGTCACCTATTAAATATTTTAATGCATGTAATGTACTCTTAGGAGCCTTGTAATAGTCTTCATAATACCTTACTTGTGCATTGCCTTAACGGAATATTACATAGACAGTGGGTTTGTGTAATTCGTTCACGAGTTAGGAAAAATTTACACAGATCATCACAAGTGTGACAAAGCAATATGATTAGGAGAAGCAAACTAAGGAGTAATGCATGATTAAGTAAATACGTTCGTTTACCATATAAGTTTCCACCAAAATTAGTTTAGATATAATATTAGTTTAAAACCAAAACCCACCTCTAAAACCTGAATTTTACCTGCTTTCATAAAAAGCATAAAAATATAAAATAATCTCCTCCCAACCCCTTAGATCTTAGTTAGGTTTAGTTCGACCCTTCATATGTTATTCCCTTAGAGAACGATAACAACCCTCGAGTCCTTGCTATACTGCACTACAACGATTAGGTACTATGCCTAGGGAGTTGTATAACTTGTTGCGTTTACAATGACCGCAACCACTAACAAGAAGCAATAATAAAAGAGATCAACAATTAAGTTTCATGCAATCATAAACAAACACGACTAAATTTAGCCAAGCATGTTAATTTAAAGCGAAAAACATGAAATCAAACAACACATAGACATATTAAATGATTAAATAGAATAGAGACTTCACTTCAATTAAACATGGAGTAACAATGGGTTCCAAAGGGTTATAAAATCCTAAAAATCGACTAAAAGATCAGCTACAAAAGTTCCCCTTAGTTTCCTATCGTTTTCCACTACTAAATATAAAAAATAAGGGTTATATATATATAAAAATCAATCTTGACGGCGTCACTAGGGCTTCCTGACGCCGTCTGCCCGCCGAATTTTCTAAAGGGTTCTTCGTGTCGGCTATTGTGACACTGTCACTAGTAATATCCTGACGGCGTCATGGTGAATTCTAACACCGTCTCCACCGTTTGAGAAGTCACAATCTTAATTAAAAACTTCACTTTTTGGGAACTTTTGGTGAAGGCGTCATAATGGATGTCGCAAGCTTGAAAATTTATGTTTTTGTCTAGTTTCTTCCCGAATCGAGCCCAAGTCACGTGCTTTTCCTCCAAATGCTTCTTAACTGTTAAAACATAAAAAAACAAACGATTAAGTACAATATTTAGGCATTCTGCATGATTTTGTGGGTTAAATGACCCCAAAGATGACACCTCATCGTGGTTCTTTATCTCAACCCAATGTTGGCAGTTCGTCATCTCACCATAAAGTTGTCGGTTATTCATCTCTCGTACGATGTTTTAGTTTAGCTGATGATGACTTAACCGAAATGTAATCCCCTCAGTTTTCAAAATTGTTTCGTGAGGAACAGTCCCTCGTCGAAGAAGTGGAAGAGATATAAGTCCCGACCCCGAAGAAGAATCCGAACCGAAGGCGCCAAGCGACCCCGACGAAGAAGCCGCAGAACGAAAAAGGTGAGGACCAACATTGTTATGCTTAGACCCCTAAGGAATAGATTGTGTTGGTTTGTGCTCATGTCATACGGATATTTATACGGCTAAGAATACGTGAGCCTACGAGGGTCACACACGTATACACTTAGATATCACTCTATTGGTATATATATAATAATATAAGTGTATATTTATTATATATGTATTTAATACTCAACTAATGTATATAATAATATAAGTGTATATTTATTATGTATATTAATATTCCAAGGATAGAATACTAACGGTCATTAATTAGTTCATTTACGAATAATTAATTATAAGGCTTTTTAATTAATGTGTAATTAAATGTAATTATATATAATAATTAGAAAAGTCAAAAAGTGAATCCAAAGGGTTGTTTGGATTAAGGGACGACCGGCCAAAGGTCTAAAGAGAGGGAAAAAGAGTTTATCCCACATCGGTGGGATATGTAAACTTGAGGGCTCTATATCTTGTCTAAATAGAGGATCCCCTAGCTCATTATTCCATCCCTTCTCTTCTTCTCCTTGTAGGTGACAAAAACAAACATCCCTTATAAGCGAGTTTGGTTTTCGACTACTCATAGTATTCTTCGTCTGTTAGTTCGTGGAACTAGAATTCAGGTGATATTGGTTGACGTGTAGTGTGGATACACGTAGAGGTTACTTCCTTTAGTAACTTGAGGGGTTTTGGTTTCGCCTGTATTACACACATACGTGTACTTGAAGAAGTCTCCGGTTCTTCACGTAGCTTGATTGCTATTCGGTATTTATTTTTACGTTTGTTTATGTTAATTATAAGTGCTATATGTGTTTTATTCCGCTGCGTAGCTCGTAGAATATTAATGGAATATTAGGTTATTTTAGATAACAATTTCTAACAGTGGCATCACGAGCCAAATCGTATAGCTCTATAATTACATAAAAAACGGTAAAATACCTAAAATACGCATATTTTGTAATATTTTCTTGATTTTAATGTGCAATCTATTTTAGGATTCTATTTAATGAAATAATTACTCCTATAAAACACATAAATTCTGAAAATATAAATATGATATGTAATTTTTTAGAAGATCCGGCTAAAATATAAATACATATTTTGAATATTTCTTGCCTTTTATGTGAAAACCTATTTTAGGAAATTATTTAGTGAAATACATTTACCCTAAATATCACATAATATAGAAATAAAATATGGTTATTTTTTAGAAGATTTGTTCCGCTTATTATAAATGCATGTATTATAATTTGCGATTTGAATATATTGTAGCTTATTTATTGCTTATAAATTGTCAACCATGGATTACGTACATGTAAACCATGGTTATTAAGCTAAATATATTTTTGTATGCATGAGATCATTACGTGGATTGATTGGTTAATTGCAAAAGTAGGGAAGACCTTTGTTTAATTAATTCTTTAATTGCGTATATGATTCTTGTTTAGTATGATTAAATTTGGTAAATAAGTTTTGCATGTTTTATATAGTGGCGTTTTACTTTATATAATTATGAAAAAATGATTTTCAAAATTAATATGAACTAAAAGTACATGATTAAAATGCTTATTGTACCATATATTAATATATGTACACTTTGCTAAATCATAGACTATATACGTAAACTTGTTTGAATCCTTGCCACGATCTATAAACACATGGGTTTTAGTGTGGTTTACGCACACGGCAAGGGAACCCGCGACGGAACAACGCAAGAATAAACAATTTTACATAAATGTTTTAAAAAATATTTTAAGTATGTCGTAATTGTTACTAGGGTTCGATTATTTCCTGTGGGAAATTAACCTTATCCATAGTAAGATCACTTATACATGGAAGTATTGTAAACATGGTAACCCTAATTTTATAAATGGCACATAATTTATAAAATGTAAGGATTTCTATTTAAAGAAAGTTTTTAAAACGAAAATGGAAATTTTAAAAAAATACTAGTGTTATAAGGTTGTATGCATGCTTCCTTATCCACAAAATTTTAGTAACATCATTTTATCAAAACTCTACCCTAAAAATAAGTTAATTGCAATCCAAGTATGAAATCACTTGAGTTGTAATTTTTACTCTAAAACAGTTTTAGGTAAATTTTACAAAGAAGGTAATATAACAATCGTATGGTCAGACTTGAGACTGTAAAATTACTGATTTTATATTGGACGACTTAAATCGAGTGTGTCGTTCAGGACTTTAACCCGAGGCAATAGATGGGATTAAACATGCTATTTGACATTTTAATTCTGGATTATAATGCCTTGTGCCCCATACAAGCTAAGAGTTGCACATGTTGGCAATTATCAAACGCTGATTACCTTTTTGAGTTATACCATTTCTAGTAGATCAACTGCATTAATGGTAGAACATCAAGTTGAATCTTAGACTCTTGATAAAATTAATCATTATTTATGTATAAACATGGGTAGTTAATTTTATAAGAGATTAATTATCGAAAATACTGAAAATGAACTTTGCAAGTTCTTTTAATGTATTAATGCTATGATACTGTAAACAAAAGTTGTTCTTACTTATGGAAGACAAACTGTGTCTAATTTTCCTTTGGAAAAGAAAGACTATTCCCTATACTTTTTACTTATGGAAAAAAGTTATAAAGGAATGACAGAATTATTCTAAATTCTATTCGAACTTATACCAAACTTACATGTTATGTAAATTGGACATCTTACTCTTTCAAGATTGCTTCAATATCCTTATTTGGTTTTGAAATCTTTGAATCATAATAAGAAACTTGGATAACTAGAGAACTTGTATCTATATCTACCAAGATTCAAATATCTTGTTGTAAACAAGACATATTTATGAGGTTTAATTGGAAGACGAAAATGTCACCACAATACTAGAAAATGAAATAACTAGAGAACTCGTGTCTATAGCTATTTCCTTAAACCAATAAGATACACTACACACCCTTGAGGTAAAGTGAGCGGATAAAGGAGGAATTACATGCTAATTTTTCAAGTTAATAAATAGCTGAGATGGCTAGAACTTGAACACACTTCCTTGAATATCTAAGTACTTGCTTACTAGTCCATGCGACTCACATTAGCAATAATGTGTAGATATTTAATAAATAGAAAGATAAATTGCAAATTACTTTCACTAGTGAAGGAATACTCACACTGTTGTCAAATAGAGTAGGAGTAATGCATTTTATAAACAAAAATGACTAACTTGCAATGTTGTCAAATTCAGTGGAAGTTATGAGCTATTTACCTCATAGGCATATTACCTTATTTCTGGCGTGGCTTGAAATAATAAATTATTTTTCCAAGTGTAAAACATCTTCATTTAGTAAGAATCATCATATATTATCTTTGATAACTTGTTGCCTTTGAGATGTCACTTCCGTTTAATGTTATCTTTGATAGTTATGCACGATTCCTTATTAATAGATGGAGTTCTGTATATACACTAGCTATACGCTTGACACTGCCATATTATCGATACAAACAAACTAACTAGTGTGGTGTTGTTTTATGCAAAGAAGTTGTATCCTGCACAAGTGGGAGAAATCTTTATTGTGAGCAAGGAACAACTTAGAAAAATATGACTAAATGATTTCTTGACTACAAAGTAAGAAAACTATAACTTTACTAGGACTCCTACACATTTAGTGTATTTAACCCTATTAAGAGAATATGTCAAGATAAAAAAGTAAGCTACATGATTATGTTTTCTTGGAAATCATAAACATGGAGGTTGAAATTAACTTGAAATTACTATTGATTTACTTTAGTTAAATAATTGTTATGTCTTCATGTCAAAGACATATACATTAAGTCCTTTACTTGTGAAAAGACTTATAACGCAAAGTAAGAAGTTAACTTGTTATGAATTCTTGTTCAAGACGTGTACATGAAGTCATTGACTTGGTTAAAGACTTATAACAAATAGTAATGTATTGGATGTTTATGTCTACTTGTTAGAACATACACATTAAGTTGTTGTAATCTTGTTCGTTTCTTCTTTAAATGAGCCTAAGTCACGTGTATTTCCTCCAAAAGTCATCCAAGTGCTAAAAACATAAAAAGGAATGATTAAGTACATTGTTATATGTCATGTTTGCACTATAGTATCATATGAAAGTTATAGAATTAGAGGAGATGAGCTAGAGAGTATTTTTCATCATTTTCAAAGTTTTCATTAAAAGAGAAAATAGAAATGGGAGGGAGAAGTAAAGTTACAAAATGTAAAGACTTGTATAAATACCCCTCCTAGATGGGTATTTATACTTATTACTATTCCTATTCTATTTTCTTAACTTTAGTCAAACCTTGGTCAACTTTACCTAACTTCGACCAAGATAGACTTTATTACATTATAATTACTAATAAAACTATAAACTATACAAAGACCAATTCATTTAATAATAAACACTTTTCTTAAACCTAACAATCTCCCCTTAAGGGTTGATTATTATATACGCTTCATCGTCGGCAGAATTGGTCTTCCATTCACAAATGATTCCCACCTTCTTATTTTTTGTCGGTGACTTAGACGCTTGGATATTTCTCTTTCGAACGCTCTCATTATGTCAGGATCTAATTCACCCAGCCGAGGTGGTTTCTTCCAGAACTGACTTTGAAAGATCCTTAGCTTTACTTCATTTAAGACTGTAGCATCACAAAATTTAACAATCTCCACCAAACACATAACCCGTTTCTCATCTTTGATGTTTAAGTAAATCAAAACCGTATTTGGCTTTTCTATTATCGAGTACAGTTCATGTGCTTAAATACCTGGGCATGTTAATGTTGGTGCGGTTAAGTTTACCCTAATCTGATAACTCTCTATACCCAACTGGAAATTATGAACTCTCTCAGATCACACGGCTTCTGATGAATGTTATTAACGAATTCAATCACTTGGTTTCACAATAATTGTCCTTCTTGTTCCGGCAGAGATAATACAAGTCTTCAATATCATTTTTGTTCAGGTACTTGAAATCAGCTTTAGAAAAACTATCTGACTTATCATTTTCTCTCATCATAATTATTTGTTTCATGAAGTCCAAATCATATAGTTGACCAGTAGTAATTCTAACAACTTTTGTAATCATGTGATTAGAGAAATAGTCTTCTGGATTGTCTCTGACTTTTCTTTTATTTTGCTTGTACACTCTCTTATGCCATGAATCTTTCCAATGTTGAATTGACAATCACACGTCTTCATTAAAATTCTTGAATTCTTTTTGAATCTAATGATTCATCTTTTATTTCAGATCAGCTTCTGGAAATAGTTCTGCGTGTATCTTGTGGAGTTAAAGAATATACTTCTTCTCCTTAGTATTTTCATTCTTCAAGAAGAATAGATCTTTGTTATACAAATACCTTAGAGGTTCATTTAGATTCCTTTGAGGTCCATAGAATACAAGAGATTTTGGTATTAATCTCCTATATCCTCTTGTCTGCTTTCCCAAACTATCAGATTCTCCATAAAATTTGTTGCTTGTTCCAAATGGTAGGCGTACTCTTCAGCATTTCTAAACTGATTACTCAACATTTCATTCAGTGTAGCCTTCATTCTTGCACGATAAAAAATAGTTGGAACATGCTTATTAACATTTTGAAATTTTGTGATCAACTCAGGTGTTTCATCTTCAGGTCTTACCTCATCTTCATCAATAATTGTTTCCTCTTCCTATGTATCCCATTCCTGTTGTTGCCGTTGTTTTTTAGATACATAAGATGTGAAATCTTTGGTTGATCGTTTTGACGAAGAACCCCTTACAGACTTTGAACTCTTAGAAGTCTTGTGTCTTTTCACTCTTTTTCTCCCTTAGGAGGAGCATAATCTTCTTGATGGTCATCATGACGTTGTGAGTGTGATGTGAAAATCAATCTTCCCTGACATGATGATATATTTACGAAGGTGGAAGACTTTTCAATATTACGATTTAGTTACATTATCATTATTGCTGGATCATTAGCTCCGATACTTGATGATCTTGATTAATCTTATAATTCTATAATTGTTGTTGATGATCAGTTAATGAAGTTGTTTCCTGTTCTTGAAGTAAGTGATTGTGGTTGGTTAACTCTGCAATAATTTTTTTACTGCCCTACACTAATTCTTTAAAAAGTTCTTATATGATCTGGTGTGCTTTGTGAATCAAAATTCATTGGAAATATGATCATGTACTTAAGAGCAGTAAAAAGCCATCTCGTTCTTGAATATAACGGTGTCGCCACAAATCTTTCTCAAATTTCATTTAGCTTAAAATCATTAGGTGGCTCTTTTTCAAGAAGTTGAGGCAACAATTTATAGAGAATCTTGAAATCAAACTTTTACTTGAATTTACAGGAAATTCGTCAGTGGTCACACACTTTCTTATCCAATGTCCATACTGCGTCATAATATCATTGACGCCGGCATATATTCTGCCGAAGTAGTAGCGGTCCTTGAAAGATGACTGTTCTGTGGAATCTGTCATTTTTATCTTGGTGTGTGATCTTTAGATGTAGTGGCAGTTTGAGATGTGATACTAGTATTCCTGTCAATTCTGTGACAATATTCTTTTATCACGAGAAGATAAGTTTATCCTAGGGGATCTAGGTGTTGTGGGAATTGGTGTTTTGTGTCTGCATTCTTCTCATTGCTATTCTCAATTAACACCCTTTACATCATCATCTTCTTCTCATTTTTCATTCTATTCCTTATTTTCATCATCATACAAAAACTACATCGGATGTTCCTTATGAACTTCTGGCTTTATCCATATCTCTGGAGATCATTCTACATCATCATGAAGCAGAGATAGCACGTGCAATAGTTATCAGCAATTTGTTTCTTCATCCTTTTCACCTCTCATCCACCTGCTCTTTGTATTTGTGATAGATTTACATTAAGTGATTTTTGTTGTGATACTTGTCTTTCCAGCCACTTTGCTTACTCTTCTTTCCCACTAAGGAACTCCGAGAAGCAGCATAAGGTAGGTGTTCCTATGGGCTTTAGGTTAGTCCCTTATGGTTTCCTTTGGGTAGAAATACCTGTTAGTGTTGCGGTTGATTTAGTTGGGAACATATATGTTTACAAACCACCTCTCCATTCTACATAACTACACTTATAGTCAATAGTTGAGCAACGGATCTCCTCGCAGTCTAAGAATGCATCCAAGTAATTCAGCTTCCCTATCGAACATGTCACATTCCATGTAGTATTAACACTCCTACGCCAACAAATTATAAAAAAAATCATCTTTAATGAAATGATAATCCTCTTCAAGTCTCGAAGGAATGGATGGAAATTTCTTCCTCAAGTTAGCCATAATGAGCTTTGTGAAGCAAGGGTACATAATGACATTCTTCTTCTTTTGTACTTAAGTAAATGAAATCCCTACCATAGAGCAAGCAGCCAGGCTTAATCAACATTTTTGTTCGGTTGACACGGCCATGAAAAAGTTATAAAATGTTGCATCTTTGTTTAGATCATGTCCTGTTGTTCTTGTAGTCATTTAATAAGCAACGGATTTTGAATACCTCTTGTACTATGGTCTGACATACGGTGTTTATTTTTTTCCCCTACATTATTATCATATGAGCAAGAATATTCGCTTTATAGAAAGCACTAACTTTATCATCAACCCCCCTTGATAGCCAACCACTCCTGACATGAAAGATTCGATAATCTCTCTGCGGTCCGACAGGTGCAATAAATAAATGGCAGTTTGTCTAGAAGTTTCCAATACTAGCAGATGAAGAGTATATATAGATACATTATCAATAATGTAAGTCTTACTTCTTCTTTCTTCTGTATACTAGCTATTTTGAAACCCTAGATAGTGTCTGTTGGTGATGTTATCGGCCACTTTGTAAGCTTGTCTTCTCATAATTGTTGTAGATTCAACTAGAACAATCAGCCATAGTAGTAAAGTAAGCACGTAAGTGCTGTAGCATTGCTAATGGAACAACGATCAAGACAAAATATGTCACAACTATCTGGACATTCTGATAAAGCAATGAGAGATACTTTGGAAGCAACCTTCTTAATCTGCTGCCCATCTACCTATGCCTTGAAATATTGAAGACAAGGTTCAAGCAAAATTGAAAATGATGTGTTTTGAGTTACAGTAGTAATTATTGTTTGTTGACATGAATAAACGTATTAGTAAAATGAGATAAAGTTTGTAGAAAAACAGCATTTTGTATATCATTTTGTTTCTTCACTCAATTTATTGTATGATGACATGAAGTGATTAGTGAAATGAGATAAAGTTTGTAGAAAACGCATTTGTATATCATTTTTGTTTCTTACCACTCTATCTGTTTTTATATGCTCTAGCAATTCTTTTTGAGCATATTTTGATCATTTTCTTTCTCATGTGCCATTGTTTGCTTTTTCGGGCACATGCCATACGCTTTATTCGTCTTATTCTTTTAATCTCATTTTCTATGCTCTGACATTTCTTTTTCAAGCATACTTAGATTTGCTTTTTCGCGTATGGATTTTATCACTCTTTCTATTTTGAATTTCCTCACTAAAAAGCATTTGTAAAATGACACTCTTTCAAGAATAATAAAAATATACTCTGATTTTGAAAATACCAATTTGGCAAAAAAAACACAAGCTGTGACAAGCATTTGATGTTTAAGAAATCCAAGAGTATAACTTTATATTCTCAAAAAAAACTTTTCACTAAAAGAGTACCACTTTCTGACACAAAAATACGACTTTTTGATATAAATTGAGATAATATTTCCAAAATCATAAGTTTTGCCAAAGATGTTTGAAAAATATGATTATATAATGAGCGGTTGTCGTAAAGACTTCAACAAGAAGTTTTACAACACCCTAGGAAGCGTACCTAATCGTTGTAGCAGTGTACCTAACATAGGTCTACGGGGTTGAGAGAAGATTCTTTTTTTAATCTTATAGAAAGCAGTAAAAATCATTGGTTTGAGAGGTTGGTTTGATTAACAAATTAAACTAAATATAATCTAATCTACTTGTGATAATCTGTGTAAGTGTTTCCTAAGTCATGAACGAATTACACGAACCCGCCGTCTATTTAATATTCCGTTAAGGCAACGCACAAGTAAGGTAGTATGAAGACTATTGCAAGGCCCTTAAAAGTATATTAAATGCAATTGAAATATCTTAAGAGGGATCAACCATATTAGAGGTGAGGTAGTATGAAGACTGTTACTGATGGTATCCTTTCTACACACTCGTATTTCCCTAGACGTCTATGCCAATTTAATACCTTATGGCTAGTTTTCTAAAGCCTAACGTGCACATCCATCACAAGAAGCAACATTAAAAGGATCTACAATCTAAGTTTCATACAATCATAAGTAAATACAAAGGAGGGTTTAGCCTAGCATGTTATAAAAAAGCAAGAACATAAATCAATCAAACAACACATAGACATATTGAATGATTAATAATAACACTCTTACTTGATTAAAACATGGATTAAGGTTAGTTACAAAGTTACACACTTAAAACCCTATAATTGGTTTTGTATTTATAAAAAAAATGCTAAGACGACGTCAAGTAATGGTCGCGACACCGTCACCATGTCAAATATTCTAGATCTGAATTAAGTCGGTTGCGTCCTAACGCCATCGTCAAATCCTCGACGTCGTCACTATAAAGATCACGACGGCGCCGCTTTATGCTTGCGACGTCGTCTTCACGGTCTGTTTGCATCATTCTTCGAGAGATTTTTATGTAAGTCTGTAGTCTTGTCTGTTTATTCTCCAAATGAGCCCAAGTCACGTATATTTCCTACAAATGTCATCCGGGTGCTAAAAACCTAAAAACAAATGATTAAGCACATAATCTAGGCATACTTGCATGATTTAGGGGGTCAGATGACTCTGAAAAAGTGTATAAATTAACACGTCATCAAATACCCCTACACTTGAGATTTGCTTGTCCTCAAGCAAATGGGCTTTATTACCTAGACAATAGCGATATTGGGGGCATTTAACCTACTCTTTATAAGCAGTTTATGACACAACCTTCTAGACCTTGTAATTAAAAGCACGAAATGAATATACTAGCACCTCACATAAGTGTTTGGGATTCTCTCTGTCTCTCGGGTGTATAATAAATTATAACAACTATAGGAAACGGAAAATTAACACTCATTACCTATCATAGCATACAAATTACCATAAGCTTGGTAAAGTATCAAACCTCCACCACTAGGCGCAAGTATTAGTCATTACTATCAAAGAGGTCTTTTAAGTGTTATGGGGTGTAGGTATAAGATACATTAATGGAAATGGAAACGGATGTGATACATTTAAGGAGTGACTTTTAGGTGAATTTGGGGTGAAAGAGTTAGCTAATTATTTATACAAATACACGCTGGTTGGGTTGCTAAGCCAAAGATTCGGACGAAGATATACAAACTCTACACAACTTTACATCAATCTCTTTCTTTTTCTTTTCGATTTTTCTTTTTTTTGAATAAAATAATACATCACTTGGGGTTTATAAACATACCCCTACACTTGAGTTTTAGAATTCATAATTACAATCTAACTAATGACCCGAATTGAGGTGGATCAACATAACATGGAGATCATTTAACAAACAATGGGGGTATTGATTTAAATTTTCTTCCCTATTCTTCCGCGAAATAAATACTACCATGAATCCCAATCGTCCCAAAACTGTACGGTGGCTTTTTGGGTAAATTTTAGTGAAAGGGTTAGCTAATTATTCATACGAATATACGTTGGTTGGGTTGCTAAGCTAGAGAACTCGGACAAAGATATACAAAATCTACAAAACTCTACATCAATCTCTTTTTTTATTTTCTAGTTTTTTCTCTTTTTTACATAATACATAACAACTTGGGGTTTATAAATGCACCCCTACACTTGAGTTTTAGAATTCATAATTACAATCTAACCAATGACCCGAATTGAGGTGAATCAACATAACATGGAGATCATTTGACAATAAATATGGAGGTATTGATTTACATCTTTTCATCCTCATTATTCAGTAAATTAATTTTCATGAATCATAATCGTTTTCCCATAAATGTCTTTACAAGTTAAGGGACTTAGTAATCCGTGATACTCAATAATTAAACTTGGGTTTAAAACTATACTGATACTAAAAAGTGAGTACATACAAGGTAGGTAAGTCGATTTGGGTCTGTAACTATTGGTTTAAGTTGAATAGTCTGATTAAGCAGAAAATACGGAACCGTGTGAAATGAATTGGCTCGAGTGTTTCCACTAGGGGTGTCGTGCACATAAAAATGATTGTGCGAAGCTCGGGTGTAGGATAGTTTTTTTGATCGATGTACTTTTCATAACAAATTATAGGTTTAAAAACCATGGATTTAATCTCTTAGTGCCTCTTTCTAGCAATATCTAATTCATTACTATGCTGGTCTCGGGAATGCATCACAAAACAAGTTCTATAATTTATTTTACTATGCGTACAAGCTATATATTTAATACCAGATACCATGCTCCAGAAAAAGCGACCAAGACCATACGTACACATCCGTAACGACAGAATAGACACATATGACTGCATTCGAACCTTAACTCGTACAAGCTAAAGGTATAAACTATCTTGGATCAAAAATGGCTAAAAAGAGTATAAAAGAAAAGTTGTGAGGGGTAATAAATGAAAAAGACCCCAGGGCAGTTGGTGTTGTGGTGTGTGTGTAAAGCTTGGTCGAGGTTGTGGAGGTCTTGGGTTCGAGCCTTGCTCACCCTTGACTTCCCAATTTCCCAAGCTTTTTATTTTTTGAAAATTTCTTTTTGAAAAAGCTTTATAACTTAAAAATAAGCAACTTTTGAAAAATGACTTTTTATACAAACCACAAATAAGCACGGAAATAAGCTAACAAAAGTACCAGTTTTGGCTTAAAAAGCTTTATGCCCTTAAGTCTAAACTGTTTTGGCTTTTTGGGGCTAATAAGCTATAGGAAAAGCAAATAAGCAAAAATAGGAATTTAGTCTAAAAACCTATAAGAACTAAGGAATAAAAAATAAGTTAACAAATAAGCTAGGAAAGCTTTAAAAAACATTAAGACAATTTTAACGTAAAAGAAAACTAAAAACCTTAGGGGGTGTTTCTTTTTTCCACTAATGCCTCTTATTAGGTGAGTGGTGGGCTCAAACACCTTAATTCATTTTATTCCATACACACACCAAAACCTTCCTCCACCTATTAAGAGGCATTAGTGGATAACACACTTAATTAATATAAAAAAAAGAAAAAAAGCACTTTGGATACTTAAAGCTATAAGCTTTAATAAGCTCAAATCCTAAGCCAATTAAGCTAGAATGGGGCTAAAACTAACCTAATAAGCAGGACTAAACATGAATAAATCAAATCGCCTTAAGCATAATATGCTCTGAAAAAAGACAAAGAAGCTACTTTGGCCAAAAATATAGATCAAAACAGCCAAGAGGGCCCATCTTTCTAGCTTATTTTTATGATAGGAATGGTTACTTATGGGTAGTGGCTTATCCTCTGAATAAAGCTTGTCCAAACAAAATGCTATTATAAATCAGCAAGTAAAATGGAGTTTGAAAATACTAATAGCTGTGAAAAAGCTGATGGATTATGGTTGTGACACTTAGTGTATGCTGAGTTATTAAGTTTTTTGAAAAGACAAAAGGGCTTAGTGCAGGCCTACTTTAAGCTAATAAAATAAGCTCTAAACTAATATTTAAGCTAAAACAGATTGAGCTTGACACCTAAGGAGCTTGTGCAAGAAATTTCAAATTCTAAATCTAACTTTAACTTATCTGAATCTATGATTGAAAAAGGGCTTTTTGAAGCTTTGAAACTAAAAGAAAACTACTTTGACAGTTTTTAACATTAATACTTAAAAATAAAGATAATTGTCCAGCTCTTTTAACTACTGCATTTAAACATAATAAAACAAGTAAGGAAAACAAAAATGCAAGCTCTAATCAAAAAAATCTATAGCAAATAAGCTAAGAATTATACCAAACTCTACAGATTCAAGTTTTATGATTAATAACTCAAACAAATGATTTCTAAACTATAAAACAAGCATAAATAGCATTAAACATCATAAGAAAACACAAATAATCAAATATAAGCAGACAATAAGCTCAAATAAGCAGTTGAATAGTAAATAAGCTAAAAACGTAAAAAAGGACTTACAAAGGCCCTTGTTCAAAACAGGACAAATAAGCTAGTAGTGTACATAAGCCCATCCAAATCCGGCTTATCATCCAAAACGCTTTTTGAGTGATTTTTGGTTAAATAAACTTAAACCTTACAAACTATAAAAAAGTTTTGTAAGACTTAAGTAACAGCTTAAGATGGTTATAAAAAAGAGCTTTTGAGAGCTTATAAAATAGTTTTAAACAATCAATCACTTTTACTTACAAACGGAGTAAAACATAAAAACTTCAATCTTTCATTAAACTTAAAATCATTACAAGGCTTTTAAGAAAACATTACAATAAGCTAAAAAAACTTATATTATAAGCTGAAAAACTAATAAAAAAAACTTAGATGCCAACAATGGCTTACAAAGGACCTATTTATACTAAGCTAAGGAAGATTCTAGGAGGTGTGCGTCTTTGCTGAGAGGGCTCAAGCCTGTGTTTCTTGTGTGAGAGAGGTCACAAAGCAATCCTAGCCATCCAATTTGAGTAGTGTCAAAGTCATGTCATTTCCACCCTTGATCTTTTTGTCTTCAATCCTTGACGAATAGAAATACAAGGGATTTCTAAGGTGGCAATTGGTGGGATAAGGTGTGGGTTGTGTAGACAAAGTGGAGAAGAAAAGGGAACAGTGTTAGGGTAAATTTGGCGGGTAGCGGAGACAGAACAACAAAACAGATGTATAGTGTTGGCGCATTTTTTTGAAGTTTGGGAAATGTCAAGAATAGTCCCTGAAGGTTTATAAGTGTATTGCAATCATAGTCCTTAATGTGTGCAACTTTGGTCCTTGAGGTTTGGGAATGGTTTGCACCGTTAGTCCTTTTAAGGACTAACGGGGTTAAATTTAAAAGGGGTAAGGGATAACGGGAGTGGAGTTATAAGGGTGTTGGGCTTGGTGTTTGGGCCGGGTATAAAAATAAAGGGTGTTGGGCTTTTATTATGGTTTAAGGTTTATAAGGTTTTGTAAAGTATAAGTGGTTTGACCCGAGCCCACTAGGTGGGTACGAGTGGGCCCACTTGTTGACTTTGACTTTTTGACTTGGCTTTGATTTTGACTTCTCTTTACGCTGTTTCTGTTCTCGTGCTCGGTTTTGTCGTTTTGGCTTCGACTTTTGTTCTTTTCTTGGATATCCATTACCTGCATAAAATAAATGCAAAACATACAAATACAATGTATTTTTGGTACGTTTTAGTCATTTAAGTCCGGTTTTAGTGGTGAAAGGTATGTGTAATTAAACACATACCAAGAAGCTTGCAAGACAAAGAGAAGAAGATGAAAACATTGCTGATTTGGATAATGTTCAAGCTATGATGAATGCAGATTATGAGCTAGCTGCAAGATTACAGGCAGAAGAGCAAGGAGAATTGACTATTAAAGAAAAGTCAAGATTGTTTGTGGAGCTCATGAATAAAAGGAAGAATCATTTTGCAAGACTTAGAGCAGAAAAGCAGAGAAGAAAACCACCAACTAAGGCTCAAAAGAGAAATACAATGTCTACTTATCTGAAAAACATGGCTGGATACAAGCACAATCAATTAAAGACTAAAACTTTGAGGATATTCAGATGTTATTTGACAAAGAAATGAAAAGAGTAAACACATTTGTAGACATGGATATAGAGTTAGTGAAAGGAAGTGAAACAAGAACAAAAGGAAGTTCTAAAAAAGCAGGAGAAGAACTTAAATCTGAAAATTTAAAGAAGCAAAAGTTAGATGAGAATGTAGAAGCTGAAGTAGATGATGATCAAGAAGAAGCAGAGATGAAAAAGCATATGGAGATAGTTCCTGATGATGAGGTAGCAATTGATGGGATACTTTCAAATCATAAGAGCTGATGGAAATTCAAAGAGGTACTCATCAATGATTTAGATGCTTCAAAATATTGATAGAGAAGACTTGGAAACTCTCTAGAAGTTGGTTAAAGCTAAGCATGGGTTAACAATGCCAGAGGAGGGCTATGAGAGAGTGTTATAAGGTGATCTAAAAGTGATGTTTGAACCTGATGTAGAAAGTGAAGTGTGGAGGAATCTACAAGGACACAAAGTGACAGTTTGGAAGCTATTTTCTTCAAGTGGAGTACATTTTGTGAAATTTCAAAATCTGCATATCTTTATGCTAGTAGAAAAGAGATATCCACTTACACCTTAACAATCACAAAAATACTTAACAAGAAGCTTTAAGCTGACCATTGGAATGAAATGGGTTATCGGCTTCTTAAGTTCATGACAAAACAGCTAAAGAATCTTGGAAATGTTTGAATGCATCCTCCTAGTGAAGATAAATCTTTTAATCAAGAAACTTAAAGATTTAGAAGATGAACATCAAGTTTAGGGGAGGATTGTTGGGATTAAAAGACTTTTTGAAGCTGTTTGGAAGTTACTGCTGCTAAGGTTAGAGTTACTGCTGCTAAGCATAACTTAGTGATGTTAGTGATATTAGTGAAAAATATGCTAAGTAGTTAAAACTGCCAGTTACTACTGCTAGTATATATTACTACTGCTAATGGAAGTTAAGACTACTCAGAGACTTAGAAGAAATACTACTAAGTAGTTAATACTGCTAGTATAAAAGTTACTACTGTTAGTGTAACTTAGTACTGCTAGTATATGTTAGTACTGCTTGAGTAAAGTTACAACTGTTAGCATAAAGTTAGTACTGCTAGTGTAACTTAGTACTGCTGATGAAGAATGAAGAAAATATTCTAAGTAGTTACTACTGCTTGTACACAGTTAGTGCTGCTGGTATAAAAGTTAATGCTGCTGGTTACAACTGCTGAAAGATTACAACTGCTAGAAGAGTTTCTACTGTCAGAAGGATAAAGACAAGAGAAAGGATAAAGATGAAGATTGTTTATCAAGATTACTTACGGGATAAGTATGAGATATTTTTGTAAAAGATTTGTATAAGTTATTTGTTTAGAAGATCATGATAACTTAGGAAAGTATTGTAAGCCTTGTAGGACTCCTTGGTGTATAAAAGGAGGTCCTAGGGCATAATGTATATACATCCAGATATCCTTCATTGTTCTGTTAATCTATTCGTAGCTTCAAGGTTTTGTAAACCCTAACACTATTAAGAGTGTTCGTATTATATTGAGGCTGAAAGTTTGGTAAACTGTTTTGTTATTGATCTTGTTCATTACTGTTTCATTGTAATTCTTCTTAGTATCATTGACTAGTTTTTGCATAGTCTTTGATATTCACAATCAAATTTTCTACTATAGTTGTCTTAGATTTATCTTGCATAACTATACCTTATACAAGCTAAGGTATTAAAGATCAATTCTATTGGGATTAAAAATATATGAATGGCTAGCTAGGGAAAGTCTAATGTCCGTCTTAGTAGGCCTTTCATCGGTTAGTTTCTTATAGGTGGAGAGAGGCATGCCGTTTACGTCAGATCCTTGGTCTACGAGGGCGTTCTTGTGCTTCAGACCTCCTATGTTACAGGGTATTTCAAAATTTCCTCCAATGTCCTCCTTCTTTGTTATGTTTTTCCTAGGGATTGCTTCATAAACAGGCCCACTAGGTAACAGATTATAGGTCTCCATTTTATTTTTCCTACTCAGGCTGTCGACAAGGAGTCATTGAACCTATGATTTTCAACAAGTCCCTCGATTAGTTTTTCGTTGATTCTATGCTTCAGGTAATATCCTACAGGCTGAGAGCTGGGTGCCTCCACTACTGCTTCTTCCTCAGCACGCGTGAGTTCCTTCTCAGTACTTTTGATTGGTTTGTTTTTGGTCCTATTTTCAGCTTCATTCTTCTTCTCGACTTCTTTTAATGGCATCTTCACATCCGGATACTAGTAAGGTCTTTCAATGCACTAATCGCTCCGATTCGATTGACCAAAGTTATTCTTCTGTCATTATTTCTTCCTTCCTCTGGATAAGAAAGAATTGTATTACGTTTTTGGTGATTAGGAGTGTTTAGCTCTGTCTCCCAATTAATACTTTTTAGGGACGCCTCCTGCGTGTCTGCGATTGCGAGTTCCTTAAGAAGCCCGAACATCTTTGTCATCCTATCGTTGATCTCCTCTCGTTGTTTGAAATTGGCATTCTCAAACCTCTCCATTCCTTCGGTGTGTGCTGCCATGTAGTCTCATACTCGAGACTAGAAAGTGGTTTCTAATGCCTGGGGCTGAGGGTATGGACCGATACGTTTACGAAAAGTGAAGGAGTTATGCCTTGGTGGCTAATTTAGGTTTCGAGGGTGGGGAAGTAGTTTTTGAAGGTTAATGCTTCTAACGGTATTTGCTTGAGTGGATGTGAATTTGAAGGAGCTTAGTACAAGGTAGTCATGGCTTGACCCTTATTCCCAGTAAGGAAATTAATCTGAATTGTACTTCCGAGCTCAGGAAGTCTATCTTTGGTCAGGTTTTTTTGACGGGTGATTTGACGGCGTTATAGAATTTGCTTGAATCAACCGGCCACGTGACGGAGTAGTTGGAATTCTGTCCAGAAATCTTGTTTGGTCGCTTGTGGGCGTGATTCTAAATTGATGTAACCTAGATTCGTAGCATTAGGTTGGCGATGTGGGCCTAGGCGGTGCGGGTTTAATTTACGTCACTGGTATGATGAAAGGAGACATGATCATAATTTTTTTTAATGTGAAGCAAGCGATCGATGCCATGATGAGGGACTTTTTGGAGTAAGTCCTTGAAATGAGTCTATGCTTCAGAGAGAGACTCTCGTTGATATTGTCGGAACATCAGGATGTCGTTACGGAGTTTTGCAGTACTTTCCGGTGGAAAGAATTGAGCATTGAAACGAGTAGTGAGATCCTGCCATGTGGAGATGGATCCTTCTAGAAGACATTCAAGCTAATTTCAAGCTTGATCGCGAAGGGAAAATTGAAATAAACGCAGGCGCTTTCTTTCCCTATTTGTAACATCAAGGTCGAGTGAGTCCACAAGTTTTAAGAAATCCTTAAGATGTTGGTTTGGATCCTCGGACTGAAGTCTGTGGAATGAGCATTCGTTTTGCATCAATCGAATGGTGTCGGATCGAAGAGGCACCACATTGTTCCCTTCAAGGAGCTCAATGGTGATCCTGTAGCCCTCGTGGCTAGGTCTCGAGTAATCTCCAAGAGTACGGATAGGATTTGCGTCTCCCATGGTGGTTGACGAAAATGATTTACAAAACAAATAACATAAAGAAAAGATAGACTACACGAAAGCTAATATAGCAAAAATAAAATTCTCACTTGATAAGAATCAAGCGAGTAGACCTAAGTTAAACAATGGTCAGAACCTAACTATTCCCCATGCAGCGGCGTCAAAAACTTGATGTGCGGCTGTCATAAAGACTTCAACACAAAGTTTTACAACTTCCAAGGCAGCGTACCTAATCCTTGTAGTAGTAGTAGTAGTATAGGTAAGACTCGGGGGTTGTTATCCTTCTCTAGGGGAATAGGTTGGGAAGGCTCGAACAGAATCTAACAGAGGTCTACGGGGTTGAGAGAAGATTATTTTTTATCTTATAGAAAGGAGTAAAAATCATTGGTTTTAGAGGTTGGTTTAATTAACTAATTAAACTAAATATAATCTAATCTACTAGTGATAACTTTATGAAAAAAGATATATTTGCTTAATCATGTACTACTCCTTAGATTGCTTCTCCTAATCCTGTTTCTTTGTCACACTTGTGATGATATGTGTAAGTATTTCCTAAGTCATGAACGAATTACACGAACCCACCATCTATTTAATATTCCGTTAAGGCAATGCACGAGTAAGGTAGTATGAAGACTATTAAAAGGCATCTAAAAGTATATTAAATGCAATTGAAATATCTTAAGAGGGATCAACAATATTAGAGGTAAGGTAGTATGAATACTGTTACCTATGGTATCCTTTCTACACACTCACGTTTCCCTAGACGTCTATGCCAATTTAACATCTTATGGCTAGTTTTCTAAAGCCTAACGTGCACATCCATTACAAGAAGCAACATTAAAAGGATCTACAATCTAAGTTTCATACAATCAGAAGTAAATACAAAGGAGGGTTTAGCCTAGCATGTTATAAAGAAAGCAAGAACATAAATCAATCAAACAACGCATAGACATATTGAATGATTAATGATAAACAATCTTACTAATTAAAACATGGATTAAGGTCAGTTACAATAGGGTAGTGAGGCCCTAAAGACGGCTGAAAAGCTGCTAGAATGATTAGGGTTCATCTCCCAAAAGCTATACAAAGTTACACACTTAAAACCCTAAAATCGATTTTGTAATTATAGGAAAAACGCTGCAACAGCGTCAAGTAATGGTCGCGACGCCGTCACCATGTCAAATCTTCTAGATCTGAATTAAATCGGTTGCGTCCTGACGCCGTCATTAAATCCTCGACGCCGTCACTAGAAAGATCACGACAGCGTCGCTTTATGCTTGCGACGCCGTCTCTATGGTCTGTTAGCATCATTCTTCAAGAGATTTTGGTATAGGTCCTTAGTCTTGTCCGTTTCTTCTCCAAATGAGCCTAAGTCACGTGTATTTCTTCCAAATGTCATCCAAGTGCTAAAAACCTGAAAACAAACGATTAAGCACATAATCTGGGCATATTTGCATGATTTAGGGGGTTAAATGACTTCGAAAAGTGTATAAATTGAAACCTCATCATTATACAACCAAACTAATGTAACAACAATTGGATGGTCACTAAGCCACCCACTCCCCATTCTATTCAGTGCAGAAAATGGCCAAAATCAGACATGAGTTAGACCATTTACCCAATTGAGTACAACAGTTAGTCATAAACCATTTTTGAACGGTTTTTGAAACATTCTTTTCAAAACATTAAAATATGACTTTGTTGAGGCATAAGAATCTATGATCACAGATAGTTGAATCACCATGTTCATTCATTTATTTTTCTTAAATCATTTGAATCATTGATCACTGAATGAAAGAATTTTAGCTATGCAAAACATATTTTTATATACGATATTTGGATGGTCAGTAGATTGCTCAATCCTCATCATGTTAAATTCAGGAAACAGTCATAACCGAACACAATCTTCACCATTTGGTCCAATTATCAATATAGAAATATGATTTTATAACTAAATTTATCATTATTTTTTGTAAAATGACATTTTGTTTAGCAATTAAGCCCACTTGAGTATTCGTAAAAGATTTAGCCCATTAAGGTTATTTTTCGAAACCCAAACTGAAAAGCCCAATTTTGTCTTACGAAACCCATTTATTGGCCCAGAGATGTCATTTACGAAACCTTCAGTTTTGGCCCACTAACCTTTACAAAACCATTTGTGAATGGCCTAATACTATTTACGAAACCATTTTAATAAATCCTTATGAAATCGAAACCTGAAACCATCACTTTAACAATCAAAATGATAATCTGAAAGACTTGTTTTGATTTTCAGCTTATTATTATCATTTTATTCACTATTGAAGACTATTCTTATGTCCGAAAGAAAAAGTTCATGTTTACGAAACCATCATGGTTACGAAACCTTGTGATTTTAGTTCACAAATGATGTTATCAGTGATCAATTCATATCAACCATGTTCTAAGATACTAAACAATGTTTTTCCTTAATCAATTTCTCATTTCAAACACTTTCAATTTTACGAAACCCTAGATCTATACGAAACCTATGTTAACAATCAATTAAAGCAGCTATTCACAAAAAGAAATCAAATAGATCACGTTTCTTATGTTTGATTATCACTGAGAACTAACAAAACGATTTGGATCGTTGTTTTCTAACTTACGAAAGCTCAAACTTTGCAAAGAATTTACGAAACCAGTTCCTATGTGTATGAAAGTAAGAGGTTAGGTATGAAACTTGTTCATTTTATACTTCCGAAAATAACTTTGCATTTTTGATATTTTCAGTCCCTCAAGTTACTTTCGTAAACACTATTAGCCCATCTAAAACTATCTTTTAAATTTTGACACTTTCAGTCCCTCTACTTATTTTCGTAAGCATTAATGCCCAAAAAAATTCATAACGCCCCCTTAGAGTTAGACTTATTTTCACAACAAACCTTTTTGAATTATTTTGCAGTTAAGTTCCTGTTTTTCACCAAACAATTTCATAACTCCCCCTTGAACAAATATCCATTTGAAATTTTCCTTTTGATAAAAAATTTGTTCAAAAAGAAGTTATTTTCGCTTTTGAGAAAACATTTTTATTTTCTGATGATGAAGTGACTGAAAAATTTATAACTCCCCCTCAATAAAATATCTAATTAAAGAACTTATTGAGAGATAGTTAATTTTGCATTTTTAAATACTCTTTGAGAAGATTTTGAAAATCGAGAATTTCATAACTCCCTCTCGAATAAATATCTAATTAAAGAACTTATTCAAAAGATTGTTACTTTTTGCTATTTTTCCACACTTGAATTTTTCAAAATTGATGATTTTTGAAAGATGTTCTTCTTGAAATCCTCATTTTGTGAATGAATTATGATTACAAAACACATATTTTAGTAGTTGAAGATCATTTCATGATATATTTTAGCATTGAAAGAACCATTTTTGTGAAAACAATATCATGAAACCGCTAAAAACAGAGAAGATATGCGTTTGTATCATTTAAATTATATTTTTGTATTTTTCAAATTTTTATTTGTTTTTCATTTTTTAGAAAAAGAAAAAAATATTTATTGTTTTTAATTTTCTAATTTTGTATTTTGTTTTTGAAATGTATTTACAAAAGTTTTTGATGTATGATCTTCCATTCAAGAAGATAACTTTGTCAGACGTTCCAACTCAGTTGGAATCATACATCTCGTACCAATCTTGTGAACTAAATACTCAAACCTTTCTCTTGGAAGGGCTTTAGTAAATAGATCTGCAAGTTAGTATTGTACCTTTTTCAACATGCTCCTTGATAAATGATAACGACTGTTAATGTGTTTTGTACATGAATGTTGTACCGGATTGCACGATATGGCAATTGCACTTTTTGAGTCACGGTACATTGGAATCTTGTTACGTACTCAACATCCGCAGTTGACATAGCTGTACAATCCTTATATTTTACGACCAGCTAAATAGCTTGTCTCCCAGAAACTGAAGTCCTCTAGATGTGGTTTTATAAGCATCAAAGCACCATGCTAAATATGCATCTGAATACCCAATTAGCTCAAATCCAGAATCCTTCAAGTACCACAATCCCTTGTTAATGGATTGTTAGAGGTACCGAAAGATCCTTTTGACCTCTTTGAGGTGTTTCTCAGTTGAGCGTTCTTGATAACGTGCACCTACAAATGTTGCAAATGGAATATCTGGTCGACTTTCAGTGAGATACATAAGTCCTCCAATCATACTACGGTATTTAGTTTGATTAGTTGGAGTACCCTGTAATTCTGCATCAATTTTGGCAATAGCTATTGGTGTCGTAACAGTATCACATTTTTCCATCCCGTGTTTTCTAAGAAGCTCCATAATGTATTATGATTGGTTTATGAAGATTCCACGAGGGGATTGATGAATCCGAAGTCCTAGAAAGAACTTCATCTCACCTATCATTGACATTTCAATGTTATCTTTAATTAGTTTTGCAAATCTGTTTGAGAAAACTAGATTTGTGGAACCAAAAGTAATGTCATCGACATATATTTAAACTAATAAAATGTCATCCCCGTGTCTTCGTGTGAATAGTATTGGATCAACAATACCTTTTGTGAAATGGTGTTCAATCAAGAAGGAAGAAAGCTTGTCATACCATGCTCGAGGGGCTTATTTGAGACCGTATAGAGCTTTCTTGAGACGATAAACATGGTTAGGAAAGTTTAGATCTACAAATCCGTCAGGCTGACTTACAAACACTTCTTCTTTCAATGGATCGTTCAGGAATGCAGTCTCCACATCCATCTAGTATATTGTATAGTTCTTTTGAGCCGCGTAAGCCACAAACATGTAAATAGCTTCTAGTCGTGCTACTGGAGCAAATGACTCCTCAAAATCTATTCCTTCTTGTTGACTATAACCCTTTGCAACTAGACGTGATTTATTCCGAATGATCGTGTTTTCAACATCCGTTTTGTTTTTCCAAAGCCAATTTACCTTGATTGCATGTTTGCCTTCAGGTAATCCAATAAGTTCCCACACATCTAATCATTTGAACTAATTAAGTTCATCTTGCATGGATTCTATCCAACTATAATCAAGCATAGCTTCCTTGATGTTTTTTGGTTCAGTAAGACTCATTGTGAGTGCGTACATACACAACTCTACATCATTTCAAAGTCTATTTCTTATTTAAACTGGCTTGGAAGGGTCACCAATCACTTGTTCAATTGGATGATTCTTAGTCCATTTATTTGTGTAGCGATGTTTTTGATGCAACTCGTGCATGTTTGACGGGTCTTAATAGTTTGAAGATGACTCAGCTTCTTCGAACTCAGGAATTTCAAAAGAATGCATAATAGTATTCCCGTCAAGAATTGTAACGTCTTCTTGAATCTGTTCATCAGAACGTGTTTCCAAGACTGGAGGTAATGATTCGTGTGTGATTGGTTCTTCTGAAGAAGTTACCATTTGCGAAGCATCACTATCATCAACAATGATTGAAGATGATGATGGAGTGTCTTCATCATCAAGGGTATTTGCAGCGGAATTATTTGACACTTTAAAAGTACTCGGCGCATAATATTCTTCATACAAGGGACCAAACAAGTTATCCAAGTATTGTTGTGATGGTATTTCATTTAGTTCTTTTGATGAATCTTGAAAATTCAAGCAGTTTAGACTGGGTCCTGAATTGTTGCATCCAGAAGCCATAGCTGTGACTTCATCAAATTTGACATGAATTGTTTCCATTATCTTTTTAGTTCAGCGGTTGTAAATACGAAAACCTCTTGATGACTCAGAATAGCCAATAAAGATACCAATGTCAGCCTTCGGTTTCATTTTCCCTAGATCACCACGATCACTTGTTGGATAACAAAGAGATCCAAACACATAAAAGTATTGAACATTGGGTTTTCTTCCTCGAATCAGCTCATAACGAGTGTTGGGATTAAAAGACTTCTTGATGATCTTAGAGTTATTGCTGCTAAGGTTTATGTTACTGTTGCTAAGCTAAAGTTAGTGATGTTCATTAACTTTAATGAAAAATATGCTAAGTAGTTAGTGCTGCTAGTATAAAGTTAGTACTGATAGCTCATAGTTACTACTGCTAGTATATATTAGTACTGTTAGTGTAAAGTTAGTACTGCTGGTGAAGATTGAAGAAAATATTCTAAGTAGTTACTACTGCTTATACACAGTTAATGCTGCTGGTGTATAAGTTACTACTGCTAGTGTTAAAAGTTAATGCTGGTAGTAAAAAAGTTACATCTGCTCAAAGATTAAGACTGCTAAAAGAGTTTTTACTGTTAGAGAAAGGATAAAGACAGAAGAAAGGATAAAGATTGTTTGGAGATTAAGATTACTTACGTGATAAGTATTAGTTATTTATAGAATAGATCATAGAGAATATTCTATGTCTTAGGAATATATTGTAAATCGACTAGGACTCCTTGGTGTATAAAAGAAGGTCATAGGGCATAGAGATTGATATAGTTTTCATAGAGTATCAATCCAAAACGAGTCATTCATAGTGTTATTCATAGCTTCAAGGTATTTATAACCTTAATACTTTAAGAGTATTCGTATTATTTGCTTAATAATATTGGAGCTTTTATGTTTTGTTGAATTCATTGTGTTTTACTATTCCTTTGAAAATTCTTCTTACTAAAGATTAGATTCTGCATAATCTTTAATACATTCACATAAAGTTTCTACTATAGTTGTGTTAGATTTATCTAATATAACTAAACCTTAAACAAGCTTAAGGAATTCGATCTATAAAAGTGTTGAAGTGGGACCAACAAGTGGTATCAGAGTTTGTTGCTTTAAGAAACTTTACTAGAAGATATGGATCAAGATTCTTCACACATAGTGGCTGAATCAAAAGTTCTCATGCTCAAACCGGGTGAGTTTAAGTTATGGAGGATGAGGATTGAACAATACATCCAGATGATAGACTATGCACTCTAGGAAGTTATAAAGAATGGTGCAACCTTGCCAAAAACACAAGTTGTGGAAGGTGTTACAACAGTGATGCCTATTACATCTACTGAAGATAAGGCTCAGAGAAGATTAGAAGTGAAGGCTAGAAGTACCTTAATGATGGGCATTCCCAATGAGCACCAGTTAAAGTTTAACTCTATAAAGGATGCTAAGTTGTTGCTGGAAGCTATTAAAAAGAGATTTGGTGGGAATGAAGCTACTAAAAAGACTCAAAGGAATCTCTTAAAGCAGCAATATGAAAACTTCACTGCTCCAAGCTTAGAGATGCTTGATCATACTTTTGATAGGCTTTAAAAGCTTGTGAGTCAGTTGGAGCTTTTGGGTGAAAAGCTTTTACAAGAAGATGTTAATCAAAAGTTATTAAGAAGTTTGTCACCTGAGTGGAACACACATGCTGTTGTGTGGAGGAATAAAGCTGATTTGGATACAATGAGCATGGATGATCTCTACAACAACCTCAAGGTGTATGAACCAGAAGTTAAAGGGATCTCTAGCTCAAATTCAAGCACACAGAACATGGCTTTTGTGTCTTCTTCTAATAACAACACTAGCAGCTCTAATGAAGCAGTTAATGCTGCTCATAGAGTTACTACTGCTAGCACTCAAGTTAATACTGCTTACTCAACAAATATTGATAACTTGAGTGATGCTGTTATTTGTTCATTCTTTGCTAGTCAACCAAATAGTCCTTAACTTGCACATGAGGACTTGCAACAAATCTATCCTAATGACATAGAAGAGATAAATTTGAGATGGCAAATGGCCATATTGACTATGAGGGCTAGAAGGTTTTTGAAGAATACAGGAAGGAAACTTACTGTTAATGGCACTGAGACTATTGGTTTTGATAAGTCTAAAGTGGAGTGCTACAACTACCATAAGAGGGGACATTTTGCTAGGGAGTGCAGAGCTCCAAGAAATCAAGACAACAAGATAGAAAGCTCAAGAAGGAGTGTGCCTATGGAAACATCTACTTCTACAGCTTTGGTGTCATGTGATGGTCTTGGTGGATATGACTGGAGTGATCAGGCAAAGGAAAGGCCTAATTATGTACTCATGGCTTACTCATCTTCAAGTTCTGGCTCAGAGGTATATAATGATTCAAATTATTCAAAATCTTGTATGGAAACTGTTAAATTACTTAAATATTAACATGATCAACTATTAAGAGATTTAGAGAAATCTTGTTTAATGGTTTTAGGTTATAAAATAGGTTTAGAATCAGTAGAAGAAAAACTTAAAGTTTATAAAAAGAATGAGTCTGTTTATGTAGAAAAAATTAATGGCTTAAAATGGGATATTCAAGTAGGAGAAATAACTATTAGTGAGCTTAGGTAGAATCTTGAAAAAATTCAAAAAGAAAAAGATAGCATTCAATTTAATGTAGATTAATTAAAAAATGCATCTGAGGAGTGTCAGATTGTTGATAATTGCAAAAAAGGTTTATGCTATAAAAGATATAGTGCAGTTCCACCTCTCTACACAGGAAATTTCATGCCTTCAACACCTGATTTGTCTTTTACTGGTTTAGATGAGTTTGTTAATAAGCCTGTAGTTGAAAATAGAAAGTCTGATGAAGAAGTGTCTGAGATAGTTGGGAAGAATGATGATACCCTAATTATTGAAGAATGGGTGTCAGATAGTGAGGAAGAAAATGTGTCTCAGCCTAAAACTAAGAAGAAAATAGTTAAGCCTAGTATTGTTAAGATATAGTTTGTCAAACCTAAGCAACAAGAGAAAACTGCTAGGAAAACTATTAAACAAGATGAGAAACATAGGCAAAACACTCACATTCCAAGAGGAAATCAAAGAAATTGGAATAATATGATGTCTCAAAGACTAGGAAGCAATTTTGAGATGGTTAATAAGGCATGTTATGTATGTGGAAGCTTTGATCATTTGCAAGTTGATTGCAATTACCATCAAAAATAGTTTCAAAATAAAAGGATGGTAAAACCTGTTTGGAACAATGTTCAAAGGGTAAATCATCAAAACTTTGCTAAAAAGACTCACCCCTGTGCTAAAAAGAACATGGTTCCAAGAGCAGTACTAATGAAGTCTGGCTTAGTATCAATTAATACTGCTAGACAAAATATTTCAAAAATAGCAGTATCTGTTAATACTGCTAGACAAGTTAATACTGCTCATTCAACAACAATAGTGAATGCTGCTAGACCAATGTCATATCTTTTTAAAACAACACATACAACTGTTAAGAAGCCCATTAATAATAACACAACATTTAAAAAGTGTAATATTAATCAAAGGGTTAATACTGTTAGGGGTAAAAATGTTAATACTGCTAGGCCAAAAGAAGTAGTTAATGTTGTTCAGGGAAATAATGTTAATGCTATTAAGGCCTCAGCTTGTTGGGTTTGGAAACTAAATACTAAAGTTTTAGACCATGTTTCTATAGACCAAGTTTTCTACACCACCACACACGCTCAGGTCAATCGAGGCGCCAAAAGAGGCTTGTTTATATTATGCACCAAGGGCAATCCAAGGTTCAAATGATTGGCTTGGGTTCCCGCAAGAAGACACTGATTTTCTTATCTAATTTCAGGGCAATCCTCAATGGTGATTTACAGGATAAAGGAAGTGATTGATAAGTGGTTGCTGTAAGGTTACCTGGACTGGGAACATGTATTTCTTACGGGGTCGATGAAAATATATTGAGTATATGTTCTTTGGGAGGAACCCAAAAGGAGGGAAAATCCTCAGAAAAGGTACCATTAAACTGGTAATGGAATTTGAATAAATGGGTATTTGTGTGTTGTTGTTTGGTGAGAGATTTAAAGTTAATCCTTTAGTGTCTCACAAATATGTGATAAAAGAATAGTGTTCTGTATTATGACACTGAATGTATTGGTGTTATCTCCAAACTTTAAGTTAATTAATGAAAGTCAAGTTTTTTACTTAGAGTCCTAGAAAGAACAATAATGTATAGTGATGATTTAAAGAACATAGTTTCCTAAAAGAGGTTAACTGCCTTTTTGCAAACACATCGATGAATCTATAACTTTAGTCAATAGTAGGCAAGTCACTTAAATTTTAAAACCATGAATAAATGGTTAAGGGAAATTACGTAAGAGGTTACCTCTAATTGTTTAAAAAAATATCAAACCTGTGTTTGTTGTCAAAGGGAAGCAGCACAGAGCCGTCTTGTAAGACCAAAACAGAGAACGCAATCAGCTTCCTATACACCGGTTTGCATATGGACTTGTTTGGTCCAACATTTCTAAAAAACCTTATGAAGAAAATGTATTGCCTAGTTTGTCCATAGATGATTAGAGTAGTTTTACATGGGGTTTCTTTTTCTAGCTACTTAAGGATTGAGACTAGTGACATCTAAGTCCTTTATAACTAAATAAGAAAATCTATTAGATCACAAGTAAGGTGATAGATGTGATAATGGAACAGAGTCAGGAATAAAAATGAATCAGTTTGTGAAATTAAGGAATTCTGAAACATTTTAATTTAGTGTAGCTAGAACTCCTCAACAAAATAGAGTTGATGAGAGGAGGAATATGACACTAATTGAGGCTACTAGGACTATGTTAGCTGATTCTAAGTTGCCAACTACTTTTTTGGTAGAAGCATTATTAATGCATGCTAGAACAAATAGAGTGTTATAGTTAACCCTCAGAACAAGACTCCATAGAACTTTTTCATTGTAGAATACCAACATTAAGTTATGAGACCATTTAGGTGTCTTGTTGCCATCTCATACCATAGATCACTTAGCAAATTTGATGTAAGATAGATGAAAGGTTTCTTTGTTGGATACTCTTTGAATAGTAAAGCCTTTAGAGTATTCAATAGTAGAACAAGGATAGTGGAAGAAAACTTGCATATTAGGTTCAGTGAAAGTACACCTAATGTTGAGGGAGTGGACCAAATTGGCTATTTGATATTAATGCACTAACAAGAACAATGAATTATGAGCCAATTGTTGCAGGTACATAGTCTAATGGTTTTGTAGGTACAAAAGCAAGTGATAATGCAGGTCAAGCTAGAAAGGAGATAGAACCTGTCAAAGATTACATTTTGCTACCATTATGGACTGTTGATCCACCATTTTCCCAAGATCTAAAGAGTTCTCATAATGATGGATCAAAACCTTCAAGTGATGATGGAAAGAAGGTTGATGAAGATCTAAGAAAAGATAGTGAATATAAAGTTTAAGAGAAGGAGAATAATGTTAACAGCACTAACAATGTTAATGCTGCTAGCATAAATAAGGTTAATGATGTTGGTGCAAAAACAAGCATTAAACTTCCATTTGATCCAAATATGGCTGCTTTGTAAGATATTAGCATATTTGAATTCTCAAGAGGTGGTGAAGATGATGATGCAGAGACTGGCATGAACAATTTGGATACAATAATCCAAGTCAGTCCTAATCCAACTATAAGAATTCATAAAGATCATCCTCTTGATCAAGTGATTAGAGATTTACAATCAGCTACACAAAGAAAAAAATTAATAAAATGGGGGGGGGGGGGGGGGGGGGGGGGGGGGGGGGGGAAAATTTATATATTTGGGGGGGGGGGGGGAAAAAAAAGAAAAAAAAAAATTTTTTTGGGAAATAAAAAAAAAAAAAAAAAAAAAAAAGAAAGAATGTCAAAGAATTTGGAGGAACATGGGTTTGTTAGTACTATTCAACAAAGAACAAACCATAAAGACCTTTAAAACTGCTTGTTTGCTTGCTTTTTGTCACAAAAAAACCAAAAAGGTAATTCATGCATTAAAGGATCCAAGCTGGATAGAGGCTATGCAGGAAGAGCTTCTACAATTCAAGCTACAAGAAGTTTGGACTTTAGTGGATTTACCAAATAGAAAAAGGGCTATAGGCACTAAATGGGTCTTCAGGAATAAAAAGGATGAAAGAGGAATTATGATAAGAAACAAAGCAAGATTGGTTGCTCAAGGGTACACACAAGAAAAAGGGATTGACTATGATGAAGTCTTTACCACTATTGTAAGAATTAAAGCAATTAAGGTATTTTTAGCTTATGCTTCATTTAATGATTTTATGGTGTATCAAATGGATGTAAAAAGTATTTTTCTCTTTGAAACAATTGAAGAAGAGGTGTATGTATGTCAACCACCAAGATTTGAAGATCCAAAATTTCCTGATAGAGTGTACAAGGTTGAAAAAGCACTGTATGGACTACATCAAGCTCCTAGAGCTTGGTATAAAACCTTGTCAACATATCTGTTGGACAATGAGTTTCAAAGAGGGAAAATTGACAAAACCTTATTCATCAAAAGGTACAAAGGTGATATTTTGCTAGTCCAAATTGTTGGGAATTATACTTTGAGTTGATTATGACAAACATATTAAAGGTGGAGGACCTACAAGACAAAGTTGGAATCACATTAATACTGATTGAAGATTAGTCAAACAGTGTTTAATGCTCAGCTAAAAGATAAAGATCAACATTAATGTTGATTGAAGATTAGTCAAATAGTATTTAATGCTGATTTATAGTTTTCTAATTATTTTTAGATCTTATCTTGTCTTGTAAACCCTAACCCTCTATAATATAAAAGAGGGGAAGCGACTAGTTATTAGCATCGATTGATAGATAGTCTCTCCAATGTATAGTCTAACGCATAGAAGCGTATGTATTATGTAGTGTTAGTAGTTAGTTTTCTTTATTAATGTTTAATAAAGGAAAACCTTATAGTAACATGATTGTGTTTCTTATATTCCGCTGCGTGTTACAATCATTGTATCATACCCCAGATGAGATCCTAAAACGATCAATAGATGTCTTTATAGGTTTTTCCACAATTGTATCAGAGCCTCGTGGCTCTCGATCTAGGGTTTATAAGGTTTTCATTGGAAATTTTAGTTTATGGTTCCTGCTGGTAGTTTATGGTTCCTGCTGGTAGGCTTTATGGTTCCTACTAGTCTGCTTATGATTTCTTCTGCTAGCATCGTCCGATATGGGACAACAGACGCCCTTGGATCTTGAACAATGATGATGTGTATAGTTTCGTTTTTAAAGATTTAGCTCATGATATGATCTTGATTGGTTTATGCATGCACTTTTACAGATTTGTTGGAGTAAGATACGATACAGTTCAAGATATGATTTTTCACACATGACTGTTGTCTCTTTGATGCAACTGAGCCACAGAGATGTGGCCTGCTGAACATAAATAAATTATACAAATTTATTTGTCGTCATGTTACTATTAGTGGTTTACAAGAATTATTGCATATTCAAGACCGTTTTAATAATGTCTTCTAACGCACTAAAGTGAAATCGATCTAAGCTACTGAGTTTCGAGATCACAGAGATGGTTATATACTTTAAGGGAAGCTTATTGTTCATATATTTACCATCAAGATTCGACTCCTATTGTGATTATGACAAAAAGGGAAGAGTGCATGGATTAAGGGAAGTTCTTCATCTACATTAGCTTCAGGGAAGCTTGTGCTTATTGGTTTTGTCATTATCAACTAGGGGAAGATTGTTGGGAATTATACTTTGAGTTGATTATGACAAAACATATTAAAGGTGGAGGACCTACAAGACAAAGTTGGAATCACATTAATGCTGATTGAAGATTAGTCAAACAGTGTTTAATGCTCAGCTAAAAGATAAAGATCAACATTAATGCTGATTGAAGATTAGTCAAATAGTATTTAATGCTGATTTATAGTTTTCTAATTTTATTTTGATCTTATATCTGTCTTGTAAACCTAACCCTCTATAATATAAAGAGGAAGGCGTCTAGTATTACACCGATTGATAGATAGTCTCTCCAATGAGAGTCTAAACGCATAGAAAGCGTGTGTAGTAGTTAGTAGTTAGTTTCTTTATTAATGTTTAATAAAGAAAACCTTATTAGTAACATGATTGTGTTCTTTATATTCCGCTGCGTGTTACAATCATTGTTATCATACCCTAGATGAGTCCTAATAACGATCTATGGAGTCATTATAGGATTTCACTCAAGTGTATGTGGATGATATCATCTTTGGTTCAACAAAGAAGGAGATGTGCAATGCATTTGAGAATTTGATGCATGAGAAATTTAAAATGAGTTCTATAGGAGAACTTACATTCTTTTTGGGATTACAAGTGCAGCAAAAGAAGGATGGCATATTTATTAGTCAAGATAAATATGTTGGTCAAATTCTAAAGAAATTTAGGTTTATAGAAGTCAAGACTGCAAGCACACCAATGGAAACTCAAAAGCCTCTACTCAAAGATGAAGATGGTGAAGAAGTGGATGTTCATATGTATAGGTCAATGATTGGTTCATTGATGTATCTTACATCTTCAAGACCTGACATCATGTTTGCAGTATGTGCCTGTGCTAGATACCAAGTCAATCTAAAGGTTTCACATCTTTATGTTGTGAAAAGGATTTTTAGGTACTTAAAAGGTTAACCAAAATTAGGCCTTTGGTATCCAAAAGATTCTCCTTTTGATTTGGTAGCATACACTGATAGTGATTATGCTAGAGCAAGCTTGGATAGGAAGTCTACAACAGGAGGTTGTCAATTCCTTAGAAGTAGATTAATATCATGGCAGTGCAAGAAATAGACAGTGGTTGCAAATTCCACAATAGAAGCTGAGTATGTGGCTGCTTCAAGTTGGTTGTGGGACAATGCTTACGATTCAGAATCAACTACTTGATTATGGGTATAATTTTATGCATACCAAGATCTTTATTGACAATAACAGTACTATTTGCATAATTAAAAATCCTGTTTTTCATTCAAAAACAAAGCATATAGAGATTAGACATCATTTTATTAGGGATTGCAATGAAAAGAAGTTGATTCAAATGGTCAAAATCCATACTGACAAGAATGTTGCAGATTTACTTACAAAAGCTTTTGATGTAAGTAGGTTTCAATATTTGATTGCTAGTATTGGAATGCTAAATCCTTAAAATCTTTTATCTCTTTATGTTTTTGTAAAGTTTTGTATGAATTAGTACTGTTATTCATGTCATTAAAAGTTTCTGATGTTAAGTATAATTAGTGCTGCTAGTTATACTTAATATTGTTGAGTTACTACTATTAGTTATACTTAATACTGTTAGGTATAATTAATACTGTGATTATTGTGAAAATTGCAATGGATTGTCTTTTCTTTGTTTTTGGACTAACATTTTGCAGAAAAAGCAAAGAAAAGTGTTAGATTGATGATGGAAAAGCTGGTTATTAAAAAAATAAAAAATAAAAAATAGACAGAGAGTTTTGGTGAGAAAAAGAATTAAGAGAATTGGTGAGAATAAAAACAGAAAGAGAGCTTTGTGAAACAAAAACAGACAGAGTGATTTGGTGAGTAAAAGAATTGAGAGAAATGGTGAGTTGAAAAACAGAATAAGAGTTGAGACAGAGTGTTTGGAATGGAATTGGATTTAATGCTGGTGACCCAAAGTTAATGCTGCTAGGCATAAACTTAATATTGCTGGTGAAAGTTAATGCTGCTAGGCATAAACTTACAACTGCTGGTGAAAGTTAATGTTGCTAGGCATAAACTTACTACTGCTGTTGAAAGTTAATGCTGCTAGGCATAACTTACTACTGCTGTTGAAAGTTAATGAAGTTAGGCATAACTTACTACTGCTGGTGACAGTTAATGATGTTGAGGGTATTTTCATAAATACTTCGATTAAGGGTTTCAATCACTCATTTAATCGATTTCATTCACTCGTATACTCTCTAATCACAAACCCTAACTCAATTTTATCATTCATCATCAAAACCCAACATAAATGGTGGATCTAAAGTTTGCAGATACTCATAATTTGGTCGCATTTTTGTCTAAACCCGCAGAAAGTGAAGGGTTTGAGCAGATAGTGGTTTTTCTAAATGCAAATCCTATAAGATATGCACTAATGATCAATCTCACTATATACATTTCATGCATAGAACAATTTTGGTCTACTGTCAAAGCCAAAACTGTCAATGGGGAAGTACAGTTACAAGCCCTAGTGGATGGAAAGAAGATAATCATAACTGAATCAACTATGAGAAGAGATCTTCAACTAGAAGATGCTGAAGGTGTTGATTTTCTACCTAATTCTACCATCTTTGAACAGCTTACACTGATGGGGTATGAGAAAATTTCACAGAAGCTTACTTTCTATAAGGCATTCTTTTCCCCATAATGGAAATTTTTGATTCAAACTATTTTACAATGCCTAAGTTCTAAGGCTCCTGCATGGAATGAGTTTGGTAGCACTATGACATTTGCAGTTATCTGTTTAGCTACAAACCAGAAGTTTAACTTTTCAAAATACATTTTTGAAAGTATAGTGAAGAACTTGGATAATATGGGCAAATTCTTGATGTATCCAAGGTTTATACAAGTCTTTTTGGATAAACAACTTGAAGGGATGCCTACTCACAATAGAATTTATATTGCACCCTCTCATACTAAAAAGATATTTTGAAATATGAAAAGGGTATGGAAAGGATTTTCTGGAAGGGAAACACCATTATTCCAAACAATGGTGGTACAAGTTCAAAAAGAAATGGGTGAAGGTTCAGCAAATCCCACTGATCCCCATCATACACCCACTTTTATTCAACCATCAAAATTTCAACATCAAAAGAAACAAAACCCTAGGAAGTCAAAGAGAAAGGACACTCAGATACCTTAGTCTAGTGGTCCTACTAAACATGTAGTAGATGAGGCTGTCTATAAGGAGTTGGATGATAGTTTGGAAAGGGCTGCCACTACTGCTACTAGCTTAGATGTAGAGCAGGATAGGGGTAACATCAATAAGACCCAATCCAAGGCAACACCTAATGAATCTAGTTCCCTAGGAACTAATTCAGGTGGTGGTCCTAGGCACCAAGAAACCATGGGGGATACAATTGCTCAAACTAGGTTTAAGAATGTATCTAAACATTCTAATGATCCACTACTCGCAAGAGGTAACACACTTCAAAGTGGTGAGGATAGTATAGAACTTAATGAATTGATGGCATTATGTACAAATTTACAATAAAGGGTTCTTGATTTGGAGACTATAAAGACCACTCAAGCTAATGAGATTGCAAGTTTGAAAAGGAGAGTTCAAGAAGCTAGAGAGGAGGAATAAGTCAAGAACTCATAGGCTTAAAGAATATACAGAGTTGGTTCATCAAGAAGGGTAGAATCCTCTGAAGATGAAGGTTTGGGTGAAAAGGATGCATCCAAATAGGGGAGGATAGCTGATATTGATGCTAATAAAGACATTTACTTCGTCAATGTTCACACTAATGAAGATATGTTTGGTATTAATAACTTAGATGGTGATGAGGTAATTGTTAACAATGTAGATGTTGTTAAAACTGCCGAGGAAACAAGAAGTGTGGTTGAAGAAGTTACTGCTGTTATTAAAAAGGCTAAGTTGGTTAGTGTTGCTGAAGAAACAGTTAATGCTGCTGCTACAACAATTAGTACTGCTAGTACAATTCCAGATAGTGTTGCTACAACTACAACAACTGCTATAATAACTGATGTTGAAATTACTTTGGCTCAAGCACTGGCAGAGTTGAAGAGTGTAAAACCCAAGGCTAATAAGGTTGTGATACAAGAACCAGAGCAGTGTACAACTACAACAACACCTACAACAATAAAATCGGTACCAAAACCTCTACAGGACAAAGGCAAAGGGATTATGATTGAAGAGCATGTAGTGGAACAAGTGAAGCCTATGAAGAGGCTTGAACAAATGAGACTTGATGAAGAACTTGCCTTCAAGCTACAGGCTGAAGAAGAAGAAGAAGAAAGACTTGTTAGAGAAAAAGCTCAACAAATTGAAGAAGCCAACATAGCTTGTGATGATGTTCAGGCTAAAATTGAAGCTGATTATCAATTGGCTCAAAGACTGCAAGCTCAAGAGAAAGAAGAATTGGTTGATGAAGAAAAGGCAAGATTGTTTGTACAATTCTTAGAGCAAAGAAAAAAAACATTTTGCAGCTAAAAGAGCAGAAGAGAAGAGGAACAGAGCACCAACAAGAGCTCAACAAAGGAGTATCATGTGTACTTATTTGAAAAATATGGAAGGATGGAAGCCTAAAAGTTTGAAGAACAAGTCCTTTGCCAATATTCAAGAATTGTTTGACAAAGCAATGAAAAGGGTGAATACCTTTGTTGACTACAGAACTGAGTTGGTAGAAGAGAGATCAAAGAAGGCATAAATAAAGCTAGAAGAGAATTCAAAGAAAGCTGAAGCAGAGATAGCACAAGAGAGCAGTTCAAAGAGAGCAAGAGAAGAGCTGGAACAAGAAAGCTCTAAGAAGCAGAAAGTGGAAGAAGACAAAGAGTCTGAAGAGCTTAAGCAATGTTTGGAAATAGTTCCAAATGATGGAGATGATGTAACTGTTGATGCTACACCTTTATCTATCAAATCTCCAACCATTGTTGACTACAAGATCTACCAAGAAGGGAAGAAAAGATATTTCTAAATTATCAGAGCTGATGGAAGTTCAAAGATGTACTTAGTTTTCATTCATATGCTCAAAAACTTTGACAAGGAAGATTTTAAAACTCTATGGAAATTGATAAAGGCTAAATATGGATCAACAAGACCAATGGAGGACTTAGATTTGAATCTATGGGGAAATTTAAAGATAATGTTTGAACCATATGTTGAAGACAGAGTCTGGAGGAATCAACAATATTATAGAGTGTTAGATTGGAAACTATATGACTCATGTGGAGTTCATTCCTTAAGGATGCAACATATGCACATTCATATGCTGGTAGAAAAGATATATCCCCTTACACCTGCTATAATTACAGATATGCTGAACAAGAAGCTTCAGGCTGATCATTTCAGTGAAATGGCATATCAGCTTTTTAAACTTCTTACAAAACCGCTTAAGAATCAATGAAGTGTTTGGAAGCATCCTCCTAGAGATTAATGAAGCTTTCAATGAAGAAACTTGATGATTTTGGAGATAAATATCAAGTTTAGGGGAGGATTGTTGGGATTAAAAGCCTTTTTAATGCTATTTAAAATTACTACCGTTCTTATTGATGTTAATGCTGCTCAGTCAAAGTTAGTGCTGCTGGTGAAATTCAATGAAAATTATTGCTAGAGGAAGTTACTACTGCTAAAGGAAGTTACTACTGCTAGTGGAAGTTAAGACTGCTCAGAGACTTAGAAGAAAAACTGCTAAGTAGTTACTACTGCTAGTACAAAAGTTACTACTGCTAGTACAAAGTTAATGCTGCTAAAGGAGTTAATGCTGCTAGGGAAGAAGTTAGTACTGCTGAGTTAGTTAGTACTGCTTATGTGATTTGTATGAGATATTTTGGTAAAAGATATGTGTATAAGTTATTTGTTTAGAAGATTATGATTACTTAGGAAAGTATTGTAAGCCGTTTAGGACTCTTTGGTGTATAAAAGGAGGTCCTAGGGCATAGAGTTTACCATCACAATCATCTATCTAGAAAAATATACAAAGTCATATAGTTCATAGCTTCAAGGTTTTGTAACCCTAATACTAGGAGAGTATTCGTATTATTCTTAATATTGAAGCTTTTATTATTTGTTAAATTGTGATCTTGTGTTACTGTTTCATTAAGAATTCTTCTAATATTAAAGATTAGATTCTGCATAATCTTTAATATACTTAACAAAGTTTCTACTATAGTTGTGTTAGATTTATCTAATATAACTAAACCTTAAACAAGCTTAAGGAATTTGATCTATAGAAGTGGGATCCAACAAGAGGTATCCTACAACTGGGACAACATGATGCACTTATAATTATGGGTGGCCAACATAATTATAAAGGTATCACACACGTAGACTTGTGACCATGATTCTATTTATCAGTGTTTGCTTGTTAGGTGGTAGTATAAGGTGTTGTATTATGTGCGGATGTATTATGAATATTGCATAGTTAGTAAGTTTCCCTTCTATCTAATATTTATGAATACCCCGAATACCTGTTATTACTACCATTATGATTATTGAGTTGTTCATTTGCTCGATTATTTGTTCGGATATCTTAATCTAATTTTAGCATTCCTTATTTGTATCATGTCTGTACGGATGATCTATCTTTCCCATTCAGCGTCTTGATATATTGGTTGTTCGGAGCTGCTTCTTTGGATGTTGGTACGTTACATTGGTTCTTTTCTCACATTGATTACTAATTTTTCTTCAAGCACTAATTGTTCATGACATATTAATGCGGATTTATACTCCATTTTTTTTACATCCTTTGGTTTTCGTAACATGTTTTGACATGTTAGTATCGATACCTTTTCTATGGTTATTCTTTTGATCGTTATTATGGATGTGTCTTTATGTCTTCTGTTGGTTCGTAATGTCTTTGCAAGAATTTCACTTGTACGTGTTTGTTTGACTGCTATTCTGATTTTATGGTCCCTCGTACCCTGTTTTGTCAATGCTTCATATATTCCCCTATTATTTCCCTTGCGGTGACGTAATAATCCTTTTGTTATATAGTATCCTTTATTTTTATAAAAACTATGTTTACAATGATTTTTATAAAAAGCGATGTGATACAAGTTGATTGTCAATACTATGCTTAAAATGATCTTTATGAATAAAATATTGATCCGTCCAAACTACACCTTAAAATATATATAATATATAATAAAATATAAAATATATATAGTAAGAATAGTCTAGAAACAAAGTCAATAAAACCGAGAAGCAGTAGTATAGAATGTTCCCGGGTCGTTTATCCCCAACGAGGCTGGACTGGAGAATCGATACAGTCGGAAGATTGGAGTTTGAATGAGAAAAATGATTTGAGAGTGTGGAAAGTTAGATTAAACAATAACAAATAAAAACGTTTAAGAAAAAACCTAGAAATCATGAAATTAAGCTAGAAAACGAGAGCACGAGCCCCGAAAAAGGGGGAAAAACCTAAAATCTTCAAAATTAACCCTACGAAGAAATTTTCACTTCTAAACTACTCTAGGAGACAAATAA
>BQNB010042571.1:0-46031 GCA_026074375.1 Tanacetum coccineum
GAATTGAAAAGATGCAACAAGATAGGCTTTTAAAGTCAACGGATGATGAATCCTTTGATTAATGCATGTCTTGTTTATCAGGCAAGATGACAAGGAAATTGTTTCCACATCGTCCTAAAAGGGCAACTGATCTTCTTGGCCTAATTCATACTGATGTCTTTGGACCACTTAGACATGTGTCAAGACAAGGTGCTAGCTACTTCATTACTTTTACGAATTATTATAGTCGGTATGGCTATATTTATTTACTTAAACATAAACATGAAATTTTTGAAACAATCAAGGTGTTTAAGATTAAAGTGGAAAATCAACTCGGAAAGACTATTAAGGCACTTCGATCAGATCGGGGAGGTGAATATATTAGTCAAGAGTTTAAAGATTATCTTAAAGCTTGTGGAATAGTTCAATGGATTACACCTCCATACACACCACAATATAATAGCGTGTCTATGAGGAGGAATCGTACTTTGTTAGACATGGTTCGATCAATGATGAATCTTACAACTTTGCCATTATCCTTTTGGGATTATGCTTTAGAGTCTGATGTACGTATTCTCAATATGGTTCCAACCAAGAAGGTTGATAAGACACCATATGAACTATGGTATGGAAAAGTTCCTAATTTGTCTTAATTAAAGGTCTGGGGTTATGAGGCGCTTGTGAAGGGGGATACGCCTGACAAACTTCAACCAAGATATGTTAAGTGTATCTTTATAGGATAAACAAAGGAAACAATTGGTTACTATTTTTACTTCCTATCCGAAAAAAAATAGTTGCTGCAAGGTATGTTGAATTCTTAGAGAAAAATGTTTTGTCTCAAGAAGTCAGTGGGAGGGCGAGAGAACTTAAAGAAATTCAAGATGAAGATACATCACCTTCTAAAATCACTAGCAAAATTCCTATGGAGGTTGAAGGTTTCAAACCACCTCATGAGAAAAAAGCTCCTGTTCATAGGTCCATAAGGACACATCGAGCTCCTGAACGCTTATGTCTAAATGTAGAAGTTGAGGAGCATAGTTTAGGGGATCTTAATGAACCCACTAACTATAAAGCTGCAATGTTAGATCCAGAATCTAATAAGTGGCTCGATGCTATGAATGCGGAGATGCAATCCATGAAAGATAATCAAGTCTGGCACTTTGTTGATCTTCCTCCCAATGGTAAGACTGTTGGAAGGAAATGCCTTTTCAAGAAAAGACTGACATGGATGGAAATGTACACACCTATAAAGCTTGTCTTGTAGCAAAAGGATTTACTCAAACCTATGGGGTTGATTATAATGAAACGTTCCCACCTGTTGCTGACATTAGAGCTATTAGGATTCGTATAGCTATAACGGCATTCTATGACTATGAGATATGGAAAATGGATGTCAAAACTGCCTTCATAAATGGTTATCTTGATGAAGACATTTATATGGTACAACCTAAAGGTTTTATTGATCTTAAACATTCTATAAAAGTATGCAAGCTTCAAAGATCCATTTATGGTCTTAAGCAAGAATAAGAGATTTGTTGAGGAAATCAAAAAGTTTGGTTTTGCTCAAAATCTTGATGAGCCATGTGTATATCAAAAGGCTAGTGGGAGTAAGGTTATATTCCTCATCCTATATGTTGATGACATAATTATCATGGGAAATCACATTCCAAGTTTACAAAGTGTAAAGACATATCTTGGAAAATGTTTCGTCATGAAAGATTTAGGGGAAGCAGCATTTATTCTTGGAATCAAGATCTACCAGGATAGATCAAAGCGACTAATTGGACTTAGCCAAAGTGCTTACATGGATAAAATCTTAAAAAGGTTTAAGATGGATAATTCCAAGCGTGTGTATATCCCAATGCAAGAAAGACCTGACTTGAATAAAACACAAGGTGCTTCAACACCCAAAGAGATGAAGCGTATGCAAAATGTACTTTATGCTTCAGCAATAGGCTCCATTATGTATGTTGTAAGATGCACTAGACCTGATGTTGCGCTCGCGCAAAATATAACAAGCTGTTTGCAACAGAATTTGGGTGAACTACACTGGACTGGTGTGAAAACCATTCCTAAAGCTAAACTTTGAGTTGATTGCTATTGCAATGCTGGATTTGAGACCTATAGAGATGACACAAAATCTCAAATAGGATACGTCTTCATTTTGAATAGAGGCGTAGTGGACTGGAAAAGCTCTAAGGAAAGTTCTACCGTAATGTCTGCAATAAATACTGAATACATTGCTACTTCAGAAGCATGAATGGAAACTATTTGGATTAGGAAGTTTATTTTAGGGGTTGGTATCGTACGAACAATAAATGAGCCTATTAACATGTTTTGCGATAATTCAGCCGCACTTCATTTCCTAACAAACTAGGGGTTTAGAGGGGCGCGAGATACTACCATATAAGATATCATTAAGTTTGCGAGTGTATTGAACTGGGTGAAATAAAATTTCTTAAAGTTCACACAGATGACAATATAGATGATCCTTTGACGAATGCTTTGTCAAAAGGAAAGCTTACTCAACATACTAGGAGCATGTGTAGGAACTTGTTAATCAATATCATCTTCATTTCATACACGAATGGAACAAGAAAAATAGAGAAGAGGATGAAAGAATTTAGAGAGAGAAAGTAGAGAGAGAAAGTGAGAGAAAAGAATGAAAGATTAGATTACAAGAGAATTGTTTTACAATGAACCACTTTCCCTATCACCACCACCTCTCCACACAAGGAGAGGTGTATTTATACTTACACTCTAGGTCTTCCACGCCTAGGGTTTCTATGGGTCGGTCTCGGGATTACTTGGGCTTTCACCCGATACACATGATCGATTAGTTTACATAAATATGCTCGTTGACCCGTTCTTATCCTATTAGAACATTTAATACATAAAGACCATGATTCCTTGTTTGACTCAATATTTTAAGGCTAACAATCTCCCCTAAAGTGTAGTCTCATGATGGAGGTATCCTTCAGATTTCGAGCTTCTATGTTCACAGACATATTTGAGGCTAACAATCTCCCCTAATGTGTGGTCTTTGAATTCTTGAGGTGAGATCTTGAATCTTACTTCCTTGGACTTTGAGATTGCTTTGTCATTGAGTTCTTGAGTCTTTTCTCTTTATCATGTTGTAGGCTTGTTCCTTCATGCTTTGTGCTCTTAGATCTTGAGCTCTTATCAATGTCTTTCCACTTTGTCATTGATTCAGAGATCTTTAAATCTTTTCCTTGTTTGTCGTGATCGTCTTTGCCACCTTGCGATCTTGTGTCTTGACCAACATGCTCACACTATGCATCATCTTGAAAGCTTTTTAACAATCTCCCTTGATAGACTTGATATCTTAAAGGAAGATCTTGTATATCATAGTTTGCGAAAGTCTTTGTCTTTGTATGAACTTGAGCTTTCTTGATTCTTAAATCTTGATGTCAATAGTAGGTCTTTATAGTTTGAGCATGAGCATGTGGTGATGAATCCTACTTTGCTGGAGTGAGGCTACAACACCGTCGTTTGTACTTGCATTTAAATGTTAGTGATAAACAGCAGGTATAGACAAATATGGCTTTGTCATTCATCGAGTTTCGGTTCTGTAAGGACTGTTTTACACTATAAATATTGTACCTGTGATCAGGTAGGTTTGATTTAGAAGAACCTCCTTGACAGGGTTTCCAGCTCAAAGTATTAGATCCTCTAACGCAGATGCATTAGATTCACCGTACTTGATTGTTCTCATTACCGAAACGTCTCAAAGCAGACAACACAGTAAGAGTGAATCAGATAGTTACTATCCTTCTGATTAGGTCATCAATTCATTTACTGGACCATTATCGATATCCAGTTGACACAAGCTTGATTCATATAGAATCTCGCAAGTCACCTACCTCAGTGCTGTTTGATGATGACATTGGAAGGATTTCCATTCATCATTGTCAATACTAAAGAGTATCACTCTAAATGTTCTGGCAGAATCACAAGGATAATGCGTAAGACTCTTGTTAATAGCTTGTGAACTTAATGGTGTTCAACAAGTGTTTGTCATGAAATGTGACCTAATGAGATTTATTTGTTGATCTCTTGGCTCTAGACTCGATTAGTGCATTTTGGTTTTAGTAATCGGAGGCTGGAGCAGACTGCCACCCATTCAATATTAACTAACTCAAAGTGAGAAATTCAATAGAAGTCGTGTGTATCTCCGTGATAAATGAGACAAGTTTCTTTTAAGAGAAACTCGAATGGCTGGGAAGGGTTATGTAGGGCATAACTGGGTTCATGATGTCTTGTCTTTAATACCAGAATTCATCTTTGTGAATCTGATAGATTATGTATTAATCCGGTTTCTGCCTAAAGTGTGTGGAGGACTGCTTTGTTTTCACTCTTTATCTATGCATTTCTTTTTAATTCTTCAACCCCTTCAATGCTTACCAAGATGTCATTACTAACACCTTGTTGTGATTGTTCTAGTGTTAACTCAGCCTTAGTCAGCATTATTCCCTTTACACATTCATCTCCAATCATACCTCAGGACTACTATTTCTAACTATGAAGTGTCCTGGGGTCGATCCCTTCGGTTCTGGTTGGATCATAGGAATAATGTCTAACCTAACCACCTTATGACTTCAGAATCATCATGAAATTAAGATGTTGTTGGGTATGAGATCGTAACCATAAAACATTTTTTAAATAGTATAAAACACTTGAGTCGTTTAGATCAATTATTATTTTCAAGATCACATTTTAGTAACATTTATCCCCTTATTTTAAATTCTAAGTCACTTGGTATTTGAAATACTTTGTGATTAAAATTTGTCATGAAAATTCTGTGGGATAAAAATGTGTTAATCTTAGCATGAATTCTGTGCGGAACGTTAACTTGATAATGTTTTGAATACATAAGAATTGTAGCGAGTTGATGTATCCAAAATCATTAAAACTTTGTTTTTTGAAAAAACTCCCCCTTAAACATTGACTCATTATTAAAAAATGACACCAAATGTAGAAGAATTGTCGTGTAAAACCTTATGAGGGATGGAGTGTTGAATACACAATTTTGAAAGATTATGAATTGTCATTGAGAAATTCTTGAAAAATTGTGTTCAACATTTTGAAAAACATCATGTTAGAAGACTTCTCTTCCTACTTTAAGAGTAAGCGCACTGAAACGTACACTATCCTTTTTCTTGAGCTCAAAACTTTGAATGTCTTGTAAGAACAGCTCAAGACTGAGAAAAGTTGATTTTCTCGTTGTTAGGATAAGTTATCTTTATAGATAAGCTTTCATTTATTTGAAGGACGGGTTATGTACTGATATTTTCACATAAGCCATCAAGAAAAATTAGAAATGACATGTTTTGAAAGCATTTGAAACTCTTGCTCGAACTTCATTTACACACCCGTGTCAATATTAATCGACATTTCTAGGCACTTAATGTTATCGATTCCAAGAGACATGTCGAAACGATTCTTTTTGGAAATTTTTTGATTTTTTTGATTTAGTATTTTCTTTTATATGTTTTATATTTTTCTATTTTTCTTTTCTAAAAAATATTTACAAGTCGATGTTTTATGGAATATCAAGCAGATTCATTTGTCAAAACCTCCAGTTCAGCTGGAGACAAACATCTCATACCAATCCGTCTGACAAGATACTAAAACCTTTCTTCTTTAAGGGCTTTGGTAAACATGTCAGCTAGTTGGAATTCTGTTCTGACAAAGTACAATTCAATGATACCATTCTCAACCTGTTCCTTGATAAAATGATATCGAGTATGGATGTGCTTAGTATGGGAGTGCTGCACGGGGTTGCATGATATCGCTATGGCTGACTGAGAGTGGCAGTACAACGGTATTTTGTTGTAGTTGAAGCCATAATCTTTAAGTTGTGTCCTCATCCACATTACTTGAGCACAACTTGCAGATAAAGCCACGTATTTAGCCTCTGCTGATGACATTGCAGTGCAATCCTGCTTCTTTGACATCCCTGACTAACTTATCACCTAGGAACTGTATTCCTCCAGAAGTGCTTTTGCGTGTATCAAGGCATCCGGCAAGGTCGGCATCTGAAAAAGCTGTCAGTTCAAAGCCAGAATCCTTTAGATACCAGAGTCCCATGTTAATGGTACCCCTTAAGTATCAAAAGATCCTCTTAACCTATTTGAGGTGTTTTTCAGTTAGTCGTGCTTGATAACGTGCACAATAACATACTGCTTGCACTATGTTTGGTCTACTAGATGATAGTTACATGAGTGACCTGATTTTACTACGATACTTAGTTTGGTCGACGGGTTTTCCACTCAAATCTGCATCGAGTTTAGGTTTCATAGCCATTGGTATACCAATGCTTTCACCTTTGTTCATACCATGTTTCTTTAGAATTTCTAAAGCGTACTTGGCCTGATTGATAAAGATACCTCATGGGGATTGGAGGATATGATGTCCTAAAAAGAATTTCATTTCCCCTATTAAGGACATCTCAAATCTACTATGCATTAATTTTTCAAATCTTTTGGAATATTTTGGGTTTGTAAAACCAAAAATAATGTCATCGACGTAAATTTGCACAAGTAGAATATCCTCCCCGTATCTTATCATAAATAGAGTGGGGTCAATTGTACCTTTAGTAAAACCTTTGGACATCAGGAAATTTAAGAGTTCATCATACCAGGCTCTTGGAGCTTGCTTCAATCCATATAGAGCTTTCCTTAGACGGTAAACCTTTTTTGGATGATCAGGATCAACAAACCCATCTGGTTGTGTAACATAAACCTCCTCCTTCAGTGGACCATTAAGAAATGCCGTTTTCACGTCTATATGATAAATTGGAAAAGATTTGTGTGTTCCATATGCGACAAAGATCCAAACAGCTTCCAAGCGAGCAACTAAAGCAAATGATTCTTCAAAATCAATACCCTCTTCCTGAGCATATCCCTTAGCTACAAGTCGTGCCTTATTGTGAATTACAGTTTGATCTTTATCCTTTTTGTTCTTCCATAACCACTTTAGCTTTATAACAATCTTGCCAAAGGGTTTGTCAACGAGTTCCCAGACTTGTAGTCTGTCGGACTGATGAAATTCCTCCTGCATTGCTTCTATCCATGCATAATCAGCCATTGCCTCCTTAATGTTTTTCGGTTCTGCCGTACTCACGGTGAGTGCAAACATACACATTTCAGGATCTGTTGCAAGTTGTCTTCTTATTTGTACAGGCTTGGATGGATTTCCACAAACTTGTTCTAGCTGGTGATCTTTTGTTCGTCGGTATTCGGAACTGTGTGGTTGATAGAAGGTATGCATATTGGAATTATCAATATTGTGTGAGGAAGACTCAGTAATTTCTTGTATCGGTGTATAAAAAGGATTGATAAATTCATCATTTTGAAACGATGCATCTTCTGCTTGATCATTGTTGTTGTCCTCAGCATTGACATTTGTTGTTGGAGTTGATGGTTGTAGAACATTCGCTGTAGGTTGTGTGACTTTTTGCTTAGAATTATCGATGGAAGAAGTAGACTTTTGCACAATTTGATTCGCTGCAGAGAAATATTCTTCAAACAAAGGATTGAATAGAAATTCCAACTCTTGTTGTGACAAATTTGTCTTGTCTGCTGGAGGAACAACATCTTGTAGTGGGGGCACGGGGTCAGAGTTGTCATAATCTGACGCCTTTTGTTGTTCTTGAAGAACAAGGCCTGAGGAGTTATTATCAACAGACATCCCTTGTCGTAGAGGAACGGGGCCTAAAGTGTTATTTTCAGCAGACGCCATTTCATTGATTTTATCAAACTTTATGTGAATGGATTCAACTATTAATCGAGTTATCTTGTTGTAAACACGATACCCCTTCGACTGAGTAGAATACCCCACCATGACACAAGGATCTCCTTTTTCTTTCATCTTATCCAGATTTTCACCATCTCTAGTTAGATAGCAAAGGCAACCAAAGATGTGAAGGTGTTTGATAGAAGGTTTCCTGTCATAAATGATGTGATATGTCGTTTTTCCATGAGTCGATATAATTATGGATCAGTTTTGAGTATAGCATGCGGTTGTGATTACTTCAGCCCAAAAGAACAATGGAAGTTTAGAAGCTGACATCATTGTTTGAGCAGCCTCAACTAGAGTACGATTTCGTCTTTCGACAACGCCGTTCTGTTTAGGTGTTCGAGGAGTGGAAGTCTGATGTTCAATGCCTTTTTCTTTGAAATAAGCATGGAGTGTCTTGTTTAAGAACTCTATTCCTCTGTAAGTCCGAACAATAATTACTTGTGCTTGAAGATTGCGTTGAATCATCGTGAGAAATTCCTTTAGCACGTCTGGTGTCTCATCCTTAAAACGCAGAAAGAGAGTCCAAGTATATCGAGAATAGTCATCAACTATAACCAGAATGTATTTCTTTCCATTTATGCTAGAAACTCGCATTGGACCACATAAGTCCATATGAAGCAAATTTAGCCGTCCTTTGGAACTTGGAATAACCTTCGACTTGAACAAGCTTCTTTTGGCTTTACTCACTTCACAAGAGGAACATAGTTGATCCTTTACATATTTTAGCTTTGGCAAACCAATCACTATATCTTTCTTAGAAAGCAGGTTGATGTAGTCGAAGTTGAGATGAGAAAGTCTTCGATGCCATAACCATGCTTGAGTTGGCGAGGCTTTAGCCATCAAACAGAGTGGAGTTGCTAAAGATATCTCTTGAAGAGAAATTGTGTAGAGATCAGATCCACGACTACTAGTGAGTAAATCGTTTCCCTGAAGATCTCTCACATAACACAAAGATTTCTAAAAAGCAACCTCAAAATCCGCATCACAAAACTGACCAACAGAGAAAATATTGTGATTGAGGCCTTCGACGTAACACACCCGTTTTATCATGACATTTCCTTGAATCAAATCTCTGTACCCAATAATCAGAGCAAATTGATCATTCCTAAAATGAACAGTACCTAGAAATTTCTCAACGAAATTACACAGAAGCTTTAGATTGCCCGTCATGTGATTTGTGCATCCAGAGTCAACAATGAACATGATGAGTTGAACAATCTGCAAGAGAATTAGAGGAAGATGGAACATTTGACAAGTTGGATCCTAAGGAGTTCGATATCTGCAAGACATTAGTTATCCTAGAGACGATGTCTATAGTGGGACTAATACTTGCTGATACATTTTCATTCTGAATTTTAGGCATCCATATCTTTTTGGTCTTAGGTGGTTTGGGTGTCCATTTATATCTTGAAGGACTTTGCTTTTCTATCCACCATTTTCATTCTCTATTTGTATTCTTATACAACTCCTTAAAGTAACTCTTAGATTTCCAAATAGTGGTATCTGGTGCAACTATTTTCTTATGGGGTGTTACCACAGATTTGTTCGCTCTGTCTTTGGGTTTTCTAGCACTAATTGGCTCTACTTTAGGCTTCATAGTTCTAGCATTCACGTCATTCAAATATTTAGAAACACAAGCATCATGATTCGAATTAAACACACATTTTCCACAATCAACACAAACAGCATTAACATTCAAAGTTCTGGATTTTAAACTGTCATTACACGCAGTTACAGACTTTGTTTTCTTAGAAATACTAGAAATCCTATAGTGGTCTTCTACTTCTGTCTTTTTAAACTTCACTTGACTATTGTTTTGCACGACCTTATCTTTCACTGAATTGCTCTTAAGTTGTTGTCTGCTAACACTAGGTCTGTGAATTACTCCTGTAGAGGTAGACACGTGAGGGTTAGTATTCTTAGAAGTCTGAGGTAACTCTGGTGCTCTAGTTTGTGTTGTCCTAGTGTTAATTCGATAAATTCTTAGTTTAAGCACATTTGTGTTTCTTACAGCTTTGCATGGTGTTTGAGGCAAAATCTATGTAGTGACTGGTATAGATGAACCATCTGACACATTAGTTTTATTAACCGACTCTTTCTTTGAGAAAGTTCTTATTACAGGAGAGTTTGAGAATGGAGTCGGCTTTCCTAAAACTGATGGTTTTGGAATCCGTTGAGCATTTGGTTGTCGAACAACAGATGGTCTATCAAACTGAGTTTCCACAGATTTTTCTTTGCATCTCTCAACGAGTTTCCTTAACTCACTGATTGCAATGTTCTTATCTTGCAGTTGAGCTTTCAAATCTTGTATTTCATGATATTCTTCTCGTTCTTTTCGAAATACATTTGACGTGTTTTCTCTGCAAACTGTGTCATTTTTTAACTTTTCTTTACAATGTTGTAAATCAAGTTCAAGAGAAAATGAATGTTTTTCTAATCTAGCAAAATTTCATGAGAGTTCATTATAAACCTTTTCATTGACATTTTCAGTTTGTTTTGAAAGCTTTTCGGTAAGATATTCACATTCTTTGACCTTATGAAGATATAAGCATTGCAATTCATTATAAGCATCTAAATCAGACAAAGAATGCAAATATGAACATATAACATCCTTAGACATACACTCTTGGAGCAATAGATCATACATGTTTGAAAAATCTGCCTTGTCAGATTCAAGTTCGTCAATCTCTTTTTCAAGGGATTCAACATACTTAAGATCTTCATGCATCTCCTTTTTGAGTTCATGAACAAATTGAAAACTGTCATTTTGTGCTTTTATCGAAAGAGGCATCAAACATGTTTTTAGCAATACTTCAATATCATGAGCAGTTGGCGCACGAAAGCTATCACTAGTATGTTTAAACCAAGCTTGATCAACAAGTTCTCTAAAGTAATTAATGTTATTAGTCATTACATTATAAGCTTGTCTACTTTTACAAACAGATTTCAAAACAGGAAGAAAGGCAATGTTTTTGACAATGTTTGGTTTAGTTTTCACAAACGATTTTCTCCACATTTTCTTCCTAACTTCTTTAGCATGTGCCAACTGATCAAGATATTCTTGTGAGGGTGGTTTGAAAAATTCATAAAGACTATTCTCCTTTGTATAATCATAAGGTTTCACTAAGTCTTTATCCAGTTTTGATCTACTCTCTTTTTCAAGAGTGATTGTCTCTTCCCAGTCAGGGGCAAATCTGTTTGCAAGATCAGAATTATCGTACGGGATCTCATACAAACATTTTTTTTCAGCTTGAGCTTTCTTGAGGTACATTGGATTAGCAAAGGTGGGTCTACCATTATATGTTGAGCATTTAGGTGCTAACATGTGAATGGTCTGAACTGACTGGTTACGTTTATAAACAATTTCGTTCAAAAAATTTAATTGTTTTTCCATTGAAATCATCTTGTCAATATCTGTTCCTTCCTTAACTTTTAAATCCGAAATGACCTTACTTTTCCCTTTGAGAAGACCTTCAAATTGTGACTTTGTTAAAAGACTCTGTTTGACTAAATCATCATGTTTCAGTTTGACAACTGAAATTTCATAGGCTTTAAGTTTTAAACCTTCTTTTATTTCAATGTCTTTTTGAGCTAATAGTCCTAGAGTTTCATTTAACTTAATTTCAAGTTGGTCATAGTCAACGGTTCGGTCATTAAAAGCAATATACTTCTCAAGCTTAGTCTGTTTAGTCTGAAGTGCAATTAAGCAACTATCTCGAGTAGCAATCGACTCCTCAAGATTAGATTTGCACTCATTCAATTCTTGAGTCAATGATGCATTTGCTTTCTTTAAATGCTTCAAAATCTTTTTGTTTTGTTTAGTATCAAGAGTTAAATTTGCAATTAAGTTAGCAAGCGCAGCACACTCATCAAGGCATTCTGCATCATTTTGGTCAACCTGATTATCATTATTACACATATTTGATGAGTCATGAATGACATTGCTATCATCCTTTTCCAAAACATGTATGTCGTTAATGGATTCAGGTTGCTCAGAATGTTGTCTCTTATTGGCAAACACATTATATTCATTATGGTATTGTACCTCTTCTAATGGCTCAGTAGTGTTATCGGAGTCTGCAGGTAAGACCTCCTGAATTTTAGCCATGAAACTGTAATGTGCTTCTAATTCTTGTTCATCAACTTCTTCATCCGTGTCTGCTAGCCAATCAGCTTGTTCTGCTTGCAGTGGGACACCTTGTTCAGCTAGTCTGCACAACAACATCTTTTCCTTGTGATACGTGTAGTCTTTAACCCGTTTTGGCTTCCTACATTCCTTAGCAAAGTGGCCAAATTCCTTGCAGTTAAAACACTGTATCCCAGTCTGTTGCACTACCTGATTGCCTACAGTCTCCCTAGCCCCAGGAACTGTCATTTTCCTCTGATTCCCAAACTGCCCAGACTGATTGTCATTCTTATACCTTGGATAGTTATCCACAGTCTTGTTTCTGGAGTTTGAGGAATTTCTAAGGTTGTTGTTGGTAGGTTTGTAGAGCTTCTTGAAATATTTAGCAATAAGGGCCAGATTCTTCTGCATTTCTTTGTCTTTCTGAGCTTGTTTAGGATCACTGTCTTCATCAGATCCTGACTTGGATGGTGGTGTCACTGGTTTGGCAACCTCTTTACCTTTGTGTCTGGTAGATGCATGCTTTGGTGTTGGTGCATGTGCTCTTTGAGGCTTTGGTGCACAATAGTAATTATCCAAATATGTTTGTGTAGAAGCAACAAGTGCTAATGGATTTGAAGTCTTTTCTATTCTCTCAGCACGGATTTCATTAACTTCGTTTTGATACTGCTTCAGAATGTCAAATAGCTTGTGATATGAGACAGTGTCTAATTTTTCAGTCTGCTTGACAACTATCATAAACCTTGACCATTCTGGCTGAAGTTGCTAAAGAAATTGAACATTCACTTGCATTGTATCAACATTCAAGTTGTTCCGTATCATTTCATTCATTATCTTGTAAAAGCGAGAGTAATATGATTCCATTGACTCTCTATCTCGTGAAGTGAACTTTCTAAATTCCCAGAATAGGTTAGTCTTAACATCTTGAATGTTCAATGATTCACCCTATTGTAACCTTTCAATGGCTATCCATATCTTATTTGCTGTCTGGAAAGCATCAACAGTTGAGTAGATTTCATCTCCAATTCCAGTTAACAGCATGAAGATTGCTTCTTTTTCAGCCAGGAAATAAGCTTTGTTATCAGGAGTCATGTTCAGTATTATCTCTAATGTTGTGTGTTCAGGTATTTCTAGAGAATCATCGGTTACAACAATAGCTGGAACTACTACAATAGTTGGCTTATAGGGACCTTCTAGAATGCATTTCCTCAGTGCATCACCATTTGGTTTCGTATCAAGATAACGTAGAAACCGTGATCGCCACTGAGCAGATCTGCCCGTTGCTAGCATCGATGGTCGTTCTTTCGACCCAGTTGCCATGATGTTGTTATGCATTTGACTATATGTTGAGGATGTAGTGATTGGAGTAGTCATGATGAATGATTGGTGAAATGAAAATGAAAAATGATTTTGTGAATCTTAAGTAGATATGTTGTGATTGAAGTTGTGATTAACGTTTACGGGATTTTATAAATCTATGATTAAAACCAAGAAAGAAGTTACTTTAACAGGATTTTACAAAATCAATAGACAACCGTGAATGTATGTTGATTGATGATTAAGGTTTGTTTAAGTTGGTTAGGATTACAGGTTGAAATTTGTCAAGTTGAAAAATTTTGTCCTAAAGTTCAAAAGTCCAAATGTCCACAACTCGCTACCTTGTAACTCTCTGTGAAAAGACTTGATAACTCGCTGCCAAGAAAGAAAATTGGCAGAGTTTCTTTCCTCAACTTGCAAAATTAATCTTTAATTAAACCTATAACTCGTTATTGGTAATTCGCTATCCTGATAACTTGCTATTCTGACAACTCGCTAAGCTCAAGTCGCTAGAATCTTTAACAACTCGCTGTACACAACTCGCTATGACGAATGTTGCACAACTCGCTAGCAAGAAATAAATTTGGCAGAGTAACTTTTCTTAAGTCGCTAGAAAATTGTCTTTAAGAACCTGTAACTCACTAAACATCAACTCGCTACCTGCAAGAAATGTTAACTCGCTATCTCAAGTCGCTGCCTGCACAAGAAGACAATTCACTGACATAGTACGACCTGACAACTCGCTGACACAGTGTACGAATCTGACAACTCACGAGAACAATACCACAACTCGCTATGATGATCTTCAAACAGAACCTTAACTTGCTAACAAGAAAAAACATGGGTTTTCACCAAAAAACGCCTAAAAATCACCCTTTTTAACGTTTTTGATTAGTTTCTTTTGTACAACTTGGTACTAGAAGGCTATAGCAACTATAAAAACATGAACTTTAACATCAAAACATCAAGATCTAAGAGAACCAATAACAAGACTATAAACCTTCAAAAAAATAAATTTTTGTAACAAATAAGCCACTAACTTGATCTTATTAACCATAAAGATGATCACCTATCTACCCTAAGCTCTGATGCCACATGTAGGAACCCGTTAATCAATATCATCTTCATTTCATACACAAATGGAACAAGAAAAATAGAGAGGAGGATGGAAGAATTTAGAGAGAGAAAGTAGAGAGAGAAAGTGAGAGAAAAGAATGAAAGATTAGATTGCAAGAGAATTGTTTTACAATGAACCACTTTCCCTATCACCACCACCTCTCCACACAAGGAGAGCTGTATTTATACTTACACTCTAGGTCTTACATGCCTAGGGTTTCTATGGGCCGAACTCGGGATTACTTTGGTTTTCGTCCGATACACGTGACCGATTAGTTTACATAAATACGCTTGTTGACCCGTTCTTATCCTATTACAACATTTAATACATAAAGACCATGATTCCTTGTTTGACTCGATATTTTGAGGCTAACAGCATGGGACTTCGTTTAGCTAGTAGTTTCATGTAGACATGTGTTTAGTATTTGGATAAGGGATGATAAGACAATTTATTTTATGATAATGATACTTGGTATTTCGTTATATTTATTTTAGATTATGTCTTATATTTGCATGTTTAATCCGTGAATAATGTTTTTTTATTATTCTAAACTAGTCCATTGTCGATCAACAATATGGGAATATTGTTGAACTAAGACAAGTTTGAGTGATTGGTGATATCTTGGATATTAAAGGATGTGTTAGCCAAACTCACATGATATTTATAAGATAAATATTAGACTTCCCCAACTGACAAGATTATCACTTTATGGATCGGCGACAAGATTATCACTTTATGAATCGGCGTCATGATGTCCTTAGGCCCCTCGTAGGATTAATCCGATGTATACGTGGCCGCGCCCAAAACTCAAGTAGATATGTCTCAATGACTTTTGGTAATCTTGACTAATCATATATACGAGAAACAAAATCGTTAAATAATGGAATGACCTTGATTCATATCCATTTTTAACACGGAATCAGAAACAAAGGGATTGTAAATAAATAAATCATTTATCCGTGACATTATGAAACCACACTCAAATATTCCTTAGAGCATTGGAGTGTTGATAGACGCTTACCAATGTTATTATACTATTTGATATATGTCCAAGTGGGAGCTGTTGGATTATGTCCACGTAAAATAATATATGTCTGGGAAATTCATTCAAGCCTATGGGACGCACGCGTTAATACGTAGAACAATGAATTTAATATATTAAGGTAATATATTATTATTGATTTAATAAACGATTATTAAATATATTAGTTAGTTGTTTAAATGTTAAACAAAGAGGACTAATATGCAAAACCGAAAGAAGGAATGTTACGGGTTGCCCCCCTCCTCCCTTGGTCGGTTGAACTAGCAATCCAAGAGGGATTGGGATTGCTTTGCTTGCAAGGCAAGTATTAGAGCCTATATAAAGAGGCTTTGGGGTTTAATTGTTTGACACAACTTGAAAAGCTAAACCCTAAAACCTCCTCTTGCTCTCTCCTTTGTTCGACCGATCCTATCAACCCAAAAGGGTTTTTGGTTTCCTCCTTGTTGTGTCGTGTGATCGAACAAACAACCCTTAGGGTTTTGTGTTGCGATCGAATATCAAAGAAGGTGCTCGTGTGTTGATTGATTCAAGAACAAAGTAAGCGTTTGCTAATCACTACTTGTTTGCTACGAACGTATTGTGTGTGTCGAAGTAGAGGGATTATAATTTGATCCTAGCGGTTTGCGTGGTATTTGCTTTATACACACGCATATATTCAAGAAAGATGTTTCGTTGATTGCTAAAAGGTACACACACTCTTGATCTTTGTTAATTATGTTTTCTATACATGTTATATGTTTTCTGCTGCGTACTCATGTAGTTAATGGTTAATTAGGTCATAAACTCTAACAGGAATATGGAGTACTGTGGTTGATGAAGAGTCGTTTTGGAGTTTAGACGGAATATGGAGTACTATGTTTGATGAAGAGTCGTTTTGGAGTTTAGACCTTTCTTTTCCAAGTAAGAAGTTTGAAATGTTGTATATGATCTTGGATTTCCAACCACGGGTTTGGTTTTTCTTTTTTACTTTATATAAAGAAATGTAATTGTAGCATAATGTCGGCAACATAAGATGTGTATAAATGCACCTAATAAAAGATTAGAGTTTGATGGAGTACATCTTTTTAGGTCTTGTGAACAAAATTAACAAATTAATCGATAATATTACATAATTAAAATTTTAGAAAAACCCGTGCGTGCACAGGTATAATAACTAGTTAAGCAACTAAAGAGTAATATGAAATTACAGACTATGCATTATACATTATGCATATCTTAACTACATATAAAGCATAATAGTCTTCTATTTTTAGTAATATTGAATTTTCAACTTATCCATGTTTATGCATAGTGTTTGACCTATACAAACATAATTAAAAACTGACAATTAAAACATAATTTATATTCTTATTAACACGTCCCATTCCATAGATATTTGAAAATGAAAATAATTAATACATAATTAATACACCCATTACTTAAAAATACAATTATATGTTTATATTGTACAACAATTAAAATCATATATCTACAAAAGCGTACATATGATGTCTCTCTAAAATGATAATGCATACAGTTTTAAAACCGGACCGAACCAACGGGTTCAACCGGGACCCGGAGTTACCATCGGTTCGGCTATCCAATAAAAGTCGTCCGAAGACGAACCAGAGAGGAGCCGTCGAAACCGATAAAAACGGGTGAACCAGGCCTCACCAAGATCAAATTCTTTTTATTCTCCGGTTAATCGTCACAGGGTACCGTTGCCGCAACGCGCGGGCACCCAGCTAGTATACATTAAGCATAATGAGAAAAGATCAATTAAACTCAAAATTTATTAAAGACCAAATAACACAATTCTAGCCATCAATTTTTTATTAAATTAAAAAAAAACTCACTTTTCACCACATTTTTATAAATTAGATAGCTCACAAACCGTTTATCGTTAAGCAAAATAAACCATACCATCTTGACGATTATTAAATCTTCTTTTTATAGAGGAACACTTCTATATACTTTCGACGAACTTTTTGTTTTGACTTTTAGACCAGTTACGTATGAAAAAATCACATGTGATTGTATGAAATCACATGTGAATTATGTTACAAATCACATGCGATTTTTCAAGACGTGACTGAAAAAACAATCAAAAACAATTCGTCGAAAGTATATCGAAGTGCCCGTGTACTGAAAGATAAAAAAATACTCGTCGCGATGTTGTATTTTTTATAATTTGATAATTTACCGTTTGCAAGATATTTTATTTTTTAAAAAGAAGCGAAAATGGTTTTTAATTATTATGATAAAAAAAATTAGTGACTATGATTAATTTATTTAGTCTTTAGATAATTTTGAGTATACATTGATCTCAACTCATTCTTGACATCTCTTAAACATATTCTTGACATCTCTTAAACATTTCAAACGGTCTCAAAAACATTGCAAAAAACTCTCCTATCATTATTTGTCGTCACAGAAACAATCCATTAGTTAAATTTACGGATTTTTATGTTTCAAAAACTTACAAAGATAGCCCCTTTGACGTAATACACTTTATAAAAATCGTCCCTAAATGAATAGCCATCCCATTAATCACCACTTACCTCAGGTTCAAAATTTAATAACATCTTTTTTCATGAATTTATGTTTTACATTAACACTTTTAGTTTCGTATAATTAGTAGTTAATAGGTTTAAGTAGGGCTGAGCATCGGTTCAAAACCGAACCGAACCGAATCGAAAACCGACTTCGAAGAAAACATGAACCGAAAACCGAACCGAACCGAATAGATAGCTTAGGCGTATTTTTCTTTGTTTAAACCCGAAACCAAACCGAACCGAGCAAAACCGACATAAATATACAAAACCGAAAACCGAACCGAAAATGATCGGTTCAGTTTCGGTCGGTTCGGTTTGGCTCGGTTTATCGATTCGGTTCGATTTTTGTTGATTTTGCTCCGCCCTACTTTTAAGTATATCTAGGTTGACAATTATTTGCTTTATTTTGAAAGTCTAGGTTAATGCAATTGTCACACAAATTAATATTATTACTAGATTATTACTTAGAATTTACAGTTAATTTCAAAAAAGATTCTTACAGTTTACACACAAGCGCACACCTTTCGTCCATCCCGTGAAATAAGTACATTAGTTGTCCTGATGTTGTCAACTTTTTGCATGTTTTGTCCTTTAGACGAACGACTCACGTGAACCTCATTCTTTTATTCTCTCGTTTTTTATTTTCCAATTGATTTTTTTTATTAAACTAAAAATTAAAAAATATCTTCATATCTTTATGTTGAAACAAGGAAAAGATACAGATCGAAAGTAATATTGATGAATGATTGAATTGAGAACTTGTTTATTGACTGATAATGAAGAGCTATAAATAGCATTACAAGAAGGACTAAAAAGAAAAATAGCTAACCCACTAACTAAAGTAGTGGCATATGAATCTGTCAAAAGAAACTAACTAATCTTCCATATGACTCGGAAGGATTTATTCAATTCAAAGCTGGAAATCAGGAACTAGTGGATAATTTCAACACTTTAATCTCAAATTTAACTTATGCCAACAAAATCAAAACAAAAACAACAACATCGAACCCATGTATTCATTAACATTTTTTTGAATTAAGAATTAAACCCTAATATCAACGCCCATCATCAATTTCTTCATTTTCATTTATTCTAAATCAAAACTCACTAAGCAGATTTGTCTTATCCAAAAACATCGTAATCTCACTATCACCACAGCATAGCGCGAGTACCATGCTAGTTTGACGTAAAGAGTATATATGCTAGTGTGCATTCATTTTGAACACCATCGATAAGATGTATATTGTTTTATATAAAAAAATAGAATTTAACACGAATTGTATACTTCTCGCTAGTTTTTAGAAAATATACCATTTGACAAATTTCCAGTCAGATCCGCAATCGTTTCTATTTGTATCATTGTATGTTAAAACTTAAAAATGATAATTATCAAGTACCGTTGTTAGCTTTATGCCAAATTTGGCCGAATCAATTTATATTTTCTACAAAAAGAAAAATAAAATGTTGAAGAACTTATATACGAGAACGGGTAGCTATAAAATTATTGTTACTCATAAAACAAAAATATATAACTCGAATTGGTTATTTCCAATACAAGAATTTATTTAAGTTAATTATTATTGATCAAGACTAGCACATAAGTTTAGCTAAATATTCACTAAGTGAAACAAATTGGAGTGCGCCAATGTTGTTAGCTGTAATGAAGGTATAATGAGCCCTATTTTTATCAGCAATATGTTGACAATGGTTAACCGCGTCCCCAGCAGCATGAATGTCGACAGCAGTCTTATCACATTCCTTTTCGTTAAAACAATTTTGGAACTTTGAATCCACAATATCATATGAAGCAATGTCAACAGACCAGGAGGTCCCTCTTTGGTTTCCTTGACACAGTTTGGATATCGAATTGCAAGAAGTCCACTCTGTTGCAAAACGTGCTACGCATATTTTTTCAAAAAAATAAATTAATTCCTATAATTAAGGATCTAAAAGACGTTTTTTATTAAAAAAAAATACAAAAATAAAATAAAAAATGTAACTTTACTATTATAACCTTTTGAATAAAAAAATAATAATAAATATTTAAAAAATTCTGATTGGTTGATATTGGTTCTCGCAGTTCTGTACATTTATTTGGTTCTGAAAAGAACCTCACACTATATATATATATATATATAGGATAAAGATCAAATAAAAAGACAAATATTCGTGAGAAGGATAAAAAGATTTATTTTTTAAAAAAAGTTCTCAAAAAATTTTAAAAAAATTTCACAAGATCGTGTATGTTGATGCATGAAAAAGTTGTAAAGGAAGTTTTTCTAAAAGTTGATAGTTTTGCCGAAAAAAATTTATTAAAAAAAACGTTTGTACATTAAATCGATTTTTTTTTCATCAAAAATTCGTTTTTGTACCCAACTTCTTTTGATTTTTGCATCAAAATTTTATTGCGCATCAAACTATAACAAGTCGAAAAATTTGTGTATCAAAATTTTGTTGTGCATCAAAATTTCTTTTTTTCGCATTAAAAAAACGTATAAAAACACAAAATTAGAAAAACTTTTTTTACAACTTTTTCATGCACCAACATACACGATCTTGTGAATTTTTTTCAGAATTTTTTAAGAACTTTTTTAAAAAAATAAATCTTTTTATTCTTCTAAGGAATATTTGTCTTTTTATTTGATCTTTATCCTATATATATAGGGTGAGGTTCTTTTCAGAACCAAATGAATGTACAGAACTGCGAGAACCAACATCAACCAATCAGAATTTTTTAAATATTTATTATTATTTTTTTATTCAAAAGGTTATAATAGTAAAGTTACATTTTTTATTTTATTTTTGTATTTTTTTTAATAAAAAACGTCTTTTAGATCCTAAATTATAGGAATTAATTTATTTTTTTGAAAAAAATTCTTTTTTCTATAATGTGCATATGTGTTTTTTTTATATAAAGTAAATTTCCATATATTTTTATTGTTCAGTTGACATCTAATGTGTTTTCGTCACACATATTTTATACAAGTGTATGGAATGATAAACAAAAACATTTTACATGTACCGTATAGATTTCTAAACAAAAACATTATACACAAAATCTAAAATCATGTGATATACAATTCAAATACAATATTCTAAAATTAAACAATAGATAAAAGTTTGCGCTGATGTGTAGACGTGTCTACTAATCTTTAACACAACTAGATTTGAATTTGTCGTATATGCACGTGTATTTTCTCTCATTAGAGATTCTTGATTTCATGTGCATTTGACTTCATCCATATGCCCTTACATATGTACTCAAGTTATTTTATGTACACTTGTATCTACTGCATGCACTTCTGTCTTTACTTTTTATGATATCTTCTCGCTAGATAGTATGTACAAAACACATGTGCACTCTTTGTATCGCTCATCATACTTGTACCTGTAACCACAACCAATTAATAAAATAAATAGGATAATTGCATATATACCCATTAAAATGAATTATTTAATCATAACAACTAACAAAATACATATGCAATAATCATTTTCTATATCAAATAATGCAAATGAATTTAATTATAACAAGGAGTGTCGTATAGCAAAACACATATGCAAACTTTCCATTCTAATATTGTATTTCTTAATGCATAAACAAATAATTTTGTAACATAAATAATATACTTTCTATTCACTTGGTGCTTTAACACATTCACGTATGTATGGATAATGCTAACTATTTCAAAAATTGATGAATGTTGGACTCTTATGCCATTTACGTTTTATTCAAGCCTAGTTTTATAGTTTTGATATTTTAATAAACTTTCAATAAAATCCAAAACAAGGTAGGTTCTAATGATTACTTAACCAATTTTAAAATGAATATAAAAATATTTGCAACGTGTAAGGATGTATACATACCGGCAGCATGGACAAAAACCATAAATCAAGTGCATACTAATCTTCAACAATGATAACGAATGACAGCGGGACACAAAAAAAAATTTGCAATACTTTTGTAGTCTTGACAACTCAAATTGTAAAAACCGGTTTTATAGAACAGATCAAATAACAAAAAAATATTTCAAATATATATAACTATTTGAACGCAAAACAAAAATTCGAAAAAAAAAGAATAAAACCAAAACGATTCAAACATAGAAAAAATCAAACCTCGTCAATCATCATGGATCATCAACTTTGTTGTTCTGATTTGAAACTCACTCATAGATGTCGATTTCAGAAAGAGTTTGCATTCTACCTCAAAATCAATCATATTCATAAACTATTCTCATCTTTTGTTACTACATTACATGGGAATCATCTCCATCTTCAAAGATACGGAGCAACTAGGTTAGATAAAGATGGGAGAGAAAAATGGATCGACGGTTTTGTTTTTGTTTGTAGAAAGAGAAAACAATTAGGTTTAATGCCTAATAACTGGTTGTAATTATTTTTAAATTGTTAAATAGTTAAGTTACATAATTGCCCTTGGGTAAAAGAATTTAATTAAATCAATAGATGTGGTGACTCATCAAAATGATTGGTTAAAAATGGTTCTCGCGGTTCTGTACATTCATTTGGTTCTGAAAAGAACCTCACACTATATATATATATATATATATATATGACTTTTTTGTTACAATGGTTTACGACACGACATTGCGAGCCGACTAATCCCAGGGAGACTACCCTTTTGGATAGCTCGGAGTCGGCGCAAGTGAACCTCCGTGCCCAAAGAGGGTTAATCTTCTCTCCTTTAGATTCGAACCCTTGACCTCCTCATGTGTAAGAAAAGCTTTAAATTTATAATTACTAGTTTTACTGATTTTAAACCAAACACATGGATAAAGTATAACCTAGGTATGTAATATAATCTATTTGGGTATGACGAGGTCGTTCACAGGGTTCCCTTGTTTATGTTCATATAACCACATATTAAAAACACATAATAATAAACTTTTCCTTTTAGTAAAATAGCAAAATAGAGATAGTGAAAAAAATCAAATGATAAAGAGATGGGACTATTGAGGAGAGTTATATTGGATACCAAAAAAAGGTTGGATACTAAGGGACTCATCCACATGATCCATCTAAAAAGAAATCAATGGTTGTGATTAAAAGCATTTAATTATTTCGCCTATTTTTTAAAATTTAAATATCTCATAAACCGTTAATCGTTAAGCAAAAAAAATATACCATCACGACGAGCATTTAATTATCTTTCTATAGATATCCACATTGATATACTTTCGACAAAAAAAAATTACGTTTTTTTCACGTCTTTTTCATCTTTTTTCCACGTTTTTTTCAGATTTTTCACGTTTTTCACTTTTTTTTTACGTTTTTCACCTTTTTTTTATGTTTTTCACGTTTTTCCGTGAAAAAGTTTTTTTTTTCGTTTTTTCCGTTTTTCACGTTTTTTTCTCGTTTTTTTCCGTTGTTGAAATTTGCATTAAAAATCATATATGATATAACACTAATATCATATATGATTTAACACTAAAATTAAATATCATATATGACATAGCACTAATATCATATATGATATAACACTATCATATATGATTTAACACTAACATCATATATGATTTAACAGTAAATCTAAATATCATATATGATTCTCATGCAAGTTTCAACGAGAAAAAGTCGAAAAAAATATGAAAAAACACGAAAAAAACGAAAAAAATTTTTTTGTCGAAAGTATATCAAAATGAGAAAACGTGAAAAAAACGGAATTTTTTTTTTGTCGAAAGTATATCAAAGTGGATATCTATAGAAAGATAATTAAATGCTCGTCGTGATGGTATATTTTTTTCGCTTGACGATTAACGGTTTGAGAGATATTAAGATTTGAAAAAAAAGGTTGAAAATAATTTTGGGTTTAATCTTATCCATTAGATTAAGATGAAGATGAAGGGTGGAGATTGGTCCCCTAGTATCCACAAAAAACTTTGTATCCAAATGAACCTATAGTTCCTATAATTCAGTAACAATAGCAAGTGATATGATCTCAGTTTGTTTATAATTCACTAAAGGGCTTTTTTTGTCAAAAGAGTGTTTTCACAAATTATCCGTTTTAACCCAAGACTTATATTTGATTGACCAAGCAAAGTGATTTCACCATTAACCAAGCTAAGTCACTACAACACAAAATCTATTTTTGTTTATCAATAATCATAAGCGGATTCCTCCAACCAAATGATAAAGATCCATAGACAAATCCTTAAAACCATATAACACAAAATGAGTCTTTTGACCTATACCTTTTTGCATACACAATCATGATTGATAAACAAGGTTTATAAGATAAGGCACAATATGATTTTAACACAACCAAGGGATTAACGAGTTCAAATCAAATACCAAGTATCACTTTATTATAAAAACATATCCAAATAATCATAAGAGGTTTAGCCTCTCATGGCTATGAAATCCATAATAACTAAAATGAAATAAGATAGAAACAACGACATACTATCAACTGGAATGAAGTACGGATCACACTAGTGTCACAAGTTCACTGATTCGCACACCCTTTTATTTATGTTCTATCTATATCCACCTTCTTGATGTTATTCCTGTGAAAAAAAGCCCAACAATAATGATTGATGAAGAGTAGTTGTAAGAGATGATGATGTAAAATAGCTGAGAGGATGCCACTATTTATAGGCTAAGCAGGTGTAACACCTCCTAAAATCATAACGCAGTGGAATACCACTTGGGGTGCCACTTCATAGCATAAAGTACAAGTTACAGAAAACGACTCTAAGTGAGACGTTTTAAAAAGTCAACCATTCGATAACTTTTATAAAATATCATAGTTACAACATGTCCCGTTTGTAATGTAATAGAAAACATTTTCAAAACGTTTATCGAATGGTACTAAAATTATAAAGCCTTCAAAAATATATCCGCACGACTCAAATGCTCCCAATGCTCAGCTAGCAAAATAATAACCTGAGAAAATAAATGCAAAATATCAACAATAATGTTGGTGAATTCATAAGTTTAAGTAAAATCAGTATTGAAATAGTTCAAGTAATATTTCAGTAAGAAAGTAGCGTTACAATATTTCAACGTATTATTTCCGAAATCCAAGTAGTGATTCAATAAATTAGGAAATGTTCAGTAGTGGACCACAAGATTTAAGTAATGTAGACAAGAGAAACAGATTCAGCAAGTCTAGAAATGAAAAGTATTATTGCACTAAGCTCATGACACCGAACCTTAACACGTAATATAATCAAATTAGTAATCATAATATATGCCCCAAGCAGGAAAAAGGATGCTGCCAAACATCCAACGTATTATTCAAATGTTAAATGCCCCACATGGTTATCTAGAAACCATATCCCGGGTGGGGATTGTCAGTCCCAATAGATCTATCCACAACACTCGCGTTTACTCAGCCGGTATTTAACGGTTCATGATAGAAAAAGGGACTTAATTGGCATAGCAGTAACTTAGGCAATAATATTTAGGTAATAATCTGGATAGCATACAGTTTGAAAGCACTTGTGTCCAATTTAAAACAAGTAATGTGTTCAAAACTCTCAGTTTTCATATATAAGAATTGAGTGATCTCAAATCATGTAGTAAGCAAATCAAGCTTTTGTAAATTCAGGAATAAGCAACCATGTATTAAAAGTCATGTAGTATGCAAGTAAAAGCTTTAGTAAAAATATTCATGTAACGCTTAAGTAGTAGAAATCAATAAATTTGCTTAGTAAAACGAGCATGTATTCTCACCTCGAAAACAGTTTATGAAAACCATTAAAAAGAAAAGGTGGGGCTATGAACTCACCTTAGGTGGAAGTAGTCGGACAAGAATCAAATAAAGAGAATAAGCACCAACGAGTCAACCACGACCTAAAAATAAGTGGTGCGTATTTAAAATTCACTTATAATAAAATGTATCGTAATACGAGTAAATAGATACATATTTATATATATCGGCATGTAGTAATATCCTATGCTTAAATATCCATGAATGAGAATCACTAAAATGCTACACTTACATTTTCTGAAATTTGACGTTTTTAACTAGAGGATTATCATACTTAAAGGAATGCTAAATGATTGAATTAGACGATCTCCCTCCATATTAAGTTACCATTATAGGTTATGCAACTACCATAGATCACCAATAAACCATAGCCTAAGTAATCTTATTATGAAAGATACATCAATGACACCTAAAACAGGGTCTGCTGAACTTTGCAAAAGTTTGGCACTATCTGACCTATCTAAACTTTACAGAAAATTCTAGAAAAATTCAGGGAAGTCTTACATATTATGAAGACGCTACAGTTTAAATTTCGTTGAAAAATATTAAGTTTTGACCCGTCTGCACACAACATCTTTACAATCGAATTTTTCGACAGCAAACACAGTTTTGACACTTAATCTTGTACAAAGGGTTTGACTCACTTTTACATTCTGAAAATTGACGAGGCCTAGTTCGTTGGAAAGTAGACTCGAAGCGCTTAATCATAGGTTCCTGCAAATCCAGAAAATCTATTGGCATGAACAAGTTACACTACTCGCAAAACGGACTAAAATTCTGCACAAAAACAACGTGTGTGTGCACAATTTTGCCGAAACAATTTTTCAACTTCAAATCGCCATATCTTTTTCGTTTTTAAGAGTTGGAAGCTTAAATTTTTACCACACCTTCATTATAATAACCACCACCACACTAATCTCTTAAATCTCAGTTTACAACAATGCTCATCTCGCTGAATAAAGCCTAAACTTTCTGGTCTAATTGAGGGTTATAAAACCCTATCAAATCTTCAAAATTTCGCATCAAACGCGCTTCCAATAAACTCAAAACTAACCTAATACTCCTTCTAAATTATCAAATTCGCCAACAACATCAAAACCATAACATGCATCCTAATCTATGGATTCTTAAACACAATCAACCTACATGCAAGTATATATATAATTAAACAGTACAAAAAGAACAATAAGAAGCTTACAACGCGAAATTAAGGGAAGGAAAATCAACACTATCAAACCCTTGGGGGATTGATGTTCGGTCGACCACAAGGAAGAATAAGGGAGACCCAAAAATTTTAATCTTCTACACCAAACTTGTTTAAAAACAATAACAATCAACCTTTAATCCTTCTCTTGCACCCAATTTGATTTAAACCCTAAAATCAAAAGTTTTATGAAAATCAAGGATTCATGAATCTTGATGCATGGTGGTTTTTAACAGCGGGGAATGATTGAGGATGATTATGTGAGTATTTTGAAGTATATTGGAAGTGATTTGGTTGTGTTTTGAAGATGGTGGTGAGTGTTCTTGGTGTTTGGGTGTCGAACAGAAGAAGAAGAGAGAGGGATAAATATTTTTGGTAAAACTATTAATGTGTGTGTTGTGTCGACTGTTTATAAAGGAAAAAGGGTAGTGGGCTTTTTATATAAAAGTCTTATGAATTATTACTTGGGCTTGGTTGATAGTTAATAAGAGTATGAATTGGTGTGTGGGTTTTTAGAAGGGTCAACTTACATATATAGGTGGTCAAAGTGTTTAATAAATCTCCTAAGGGAGTGTTTGTTTTTGAGTTTAGTTGGAGGAAAAACAAATATAAGGGTGTGTTTGGTTTATGATTTAGTAGGAGTAAAATATAATAAGGGGGTGTTTGGTGTTATATGTTATGTTTATTAATTATATTTTTATTTTTATTTTTCTAAAGCATTTCTTCCATAATATTTTTTTTAAAACACTTAATTGAAATATTAAAAATTATAAAAATACTATTTTGACGCGGTTTCGGCCAAACGCGGATAAAAGATCAAAAATAATAAAATGAAAAATAAATAAGCTCTCGAAGCTAAAATATGGAATTATTGATTTCTCAACGTTAAAATGGATAAATATTCAAGGCACGATTCGCAACTAGCTAAAACGACAATTTTTGTTAAAACGGCTAAAAAACAAAATAATAAATTCCTTAAAAATTAGAAATGGAATTTAGAGTTTGGTTAAAATATTGACCGTAAAATACGAGATGCTACAGTTTTCTCACCTTAAGGGAGTGCCGTCCCGGTGCTCTAATCGACTTATCTCCATAGGGTTGCGACGATTGATACACATTCGGAAAAATCCATATAACAAATTACGAGTCGAAAAAAGTTCAAGATAGCCATTTGTACAAAAGCAATAATGATAGCGATTCGAAGAGAAATGACAATGAATGATTCGTACGGACGTATTACGCTATGTCGAATACACATAAGCCCAGTCATTCACAATTCGTCACTTACATAAAGAGGCGTCCCAATCCATGTAAGTGAGGAATTAAGAACTTATGGTTCAGCGGTTTATAATTTCTTTATTCAAATGAAGAAGCGTCCTAATTCATTTCAATAAGATGATTATAAATCATCCTACTTAAGTATGGCCGACACAAAACATAATATCAAATCAAGATCAAAAGCTCATAAAGTAAAGGGGGGGGGGGGTGTCTTCTTGACGGCATGATTCTTCAAAATCATAACAAGTAACGAGAAGAATAATAAGACGTTAGTCAATCGCGTTCCAAAGTCAAGTGCCAAAAGACGGCACGATCCTATGTGATAAGATATAGTCGTACTCCCATCAACTGGAAGATTTTAGAATGATGGATTACAAAAACAACATACGCGATTCAAAAGCATAAGAAGAGTATTCAAACTCGGAGTCGAACGACAAGATAACTAATGGATTTGACAAAGTACACCGAATGTCAAAATCATCAAACGGAAAACCGCATCGCTCATAAAATATTGAAGTAAGAGAATTTATTAAGACGTACTATAGTAATATACACATATGTAGTAATTAATATCACATAACGATTCCGCCATGGACCTTTATCTCAAAATCCGTAATAGGTATAAACATGAGGTTTTTGCCTCAGACAAGTCATTAGACTTTAGTTTACTGAGATTTTAAGAGATTTAATTTAAAATGTTCAGATCCTAAGTGGAATTATCATTTTACCCTCATGTGCCAAATCTGATTATTTAAAACGTTTTCTTACTCCACCATTTTTAGCATAATTCCTATTTTATAACCCTGCTTGACCTAAAACGAAAGCCCATGTTTAGGTTTATCTAATTCGTACATGTTTGGCTTAAAAAATGAGGTACTTAATATAAAAACATCTAGACATAATTTCATTTGAAAATATGGGTATAATTTCTAGTTAGTTTCACCATTTTGGTCGTAACTCATTCATCCGGAATGATTAAGACTCTATCAAAAGAACCACATGGTCCTCATTTGTTGTACCCTTCACCCATGTAGAAACCCAGTAGCCTCCAAGTCAAATAAAATTAGTTATGAGCCTAACTATTTGCATTACAAATTATGGGTACACACTAAGTTTGTTTCCATGGTTTTGGTCGTATCTCGATCATCTGGAAGAGTTGGGGTTCCATCCAACTCACCACTAGGACCTAACATATTAGCCTATTCATTAATGCAAAGATGCAATAGGATTTAAGCCAAAATTTTTCCATTAAAATAACAACTTTACTCAAAAGTTATAAAAATAGCCAAAAGTAACCATAAATAGTCAACACTTATATGAATTACTATTATATATATAGATGGCGGTGATCCCGAAGATAAGCATAAGAATTTAAGAGGAGAGTAGTTCATATATGTACGAGTATCCATATATAATACCAGTATTAACATTCGAGAGAGAAAATAAGGAAGTAGGAAGTACGCGATAGTCGGAGTAAGCAACGTATATATATAATCGGCCGATATAAAGCAATTAATATGACATCATAAGATAGTCGTATGAGAGCGGAATAATAACCAAGTATTATATACAAATTATTAATGTAATAGCAATAAAGATGCAAAAGAGAGCATATAAGTTACCTGAGAGCAAGCGCGCGTGAATATTAGACAATTATGAAGGACTCCTAAATTTTTTCCAAAAACAGTTATAGTCTAGGGTTTTAAAAACGACCTAGTTCTCTATAACAAGTGCTCTGATATGACTCTATAAAACCTCCAAAATCACAACGCAACGGAATACCACTTGCGGTGCTACTTCATAGCATAAAGTACAAGTTACAGAAAACGACTCTAAGTGAGACGTTTTGAAAAGTCAACCATTCGATAATTTTTATAAAATATCATAGTTACAACATGTCCCATTTGTAATGTAATAGAAAACATTTTCAAAACGTTTATCGAATGGTAATAAAATTATAAATCCTTCAAAAATATATCCGCACGACTCAAATGCTCCCAATGCTTAGCTAGCAAAATAATAACCTGAGAAAATACATGCAAAATGTCAACAATAATGTTGGTAAATTCATAGGCTTAAGTAAAAGCAGTATTGAAATAGTTCAACTAATATTTCAGTAAGAAAGTAGCGTTACAATATTTCAACGTATTATTTTTGAAATCTAAGTAGTGATTCAATAAATCAGGAAATGTTTAGTAGTGGATCACAAGATTTAAGTAATGTAGACAAGAGAAACAGATTCACCAAGTCTAGATATGAAAAGTATTATTGCACTAAGCTCATGACACCAAACCTTAACACGTAATATAATCAAATCAGTAATCGTAATATATGCCCCAAGTAGGAAAAAGGATGTTGCCAAACATCCACCGTATTATTCAAATGTTAAATGCACCACATGGTTATCTAGAAACCATATCTCGGGCGGGGATTGTCAGTCCCGATAGATCTATCCACAACACTCGTGTTTACTCAACCGGTATTTAACGGTTCATGATAGAAAAGGGGACTTAATTGGCATAGCGGTAACTTAGGCAATAATATTCAGGTAATAATCTGGATAGCATATAGTTTGAAAGCACTCGTGTCTAATTTAAAACAAGTAATGTGTTCAAAACTCTCAGTTTTCATATATAAAAATTCAGTGATCTCAAATCATGTAGTAAGCAAATCAAGCATTAGTAAATTCAAGAATAAACAACCATGTATTAAAAGTCATGTAGTATGCAAGTAAAAGCTTTAGTAAAAATAGTCATGTAACGCTTAAGTAGTAGAAATCAATAAATTTGCTTAGTAAAACGAGCATGTATTCTCAATCCGAAAACAGTTTATGAACACCATTAAAAAGAAAAGGTGGGGCTATGAACTCACCTTAGGTGGAAGTAGTCGGACAAGAATCAAATAAAGAGAATAAGCGCCAACGAATCAACCACGACCTAATAATAAGTAGCGCGTATTTGAAATTCACACTGATAATAAAAAGTATGGTAATACGAGTAAATAGATACATATTTATATATATCGGCATGTAGTAATATCCTATACTTAAGAATCCATGGATGAGAATCACTAAAATGCTACACTTACAATTTCTGAAATTTAACGTTTTTAATTAGAGGATCATCATACTTAAAGGAATGCTAAATGGCCGAATTAGACGATCTCCCTCCAAATTAAGTTACCATTATATGTTATGCAACTACCTTAGTTCACCCATAAACCATAGCCTAAGTAATCTTATTATGAAAGACACATCAATGACACTAGTTCTAAAACAGGGTCTGCTGGACTTTGCAAAAGTTTGGCACTATCTGACCTACCTAAACCTTACAGAAAATTCTGGAAAAATTGAGGGATGTCATATATATTATGAAGATGCTACAGTTTAAATTTCATCAAAAAATATTAAGTTTTGACCCGCTTGCGCACAGCATCTTTACAATCGAATTTCTGGATAACAAACACAGTTTTGACACTTAATCTTGTACAAAGGGTTTGACTCACTTTTACATTCTGAAAATCGACGAGGCCTAGTTTGTTAGAAAGTAGACTCGAAGAACTTATTCATCGGGTCCTGAAAATCCAGAAAAGCTATTGGCATGAACAAGTTACACTACTCGCAAAACAGACTAAAATTCTACACAAAAACAACATGTGCTGAATTTTGCCGAAACAATTTCTCAACTTCAAATCGCCATATCTTTTTCGTTTTTAAGAGTTGGAAGCTCAAATTTTTACCACACGTTCATTATAACAACCACCACCACACTAATCTCTTAAATCTCAGTTTACAACAACGCTTGTCTCGCTGAATGAAGCCTAAACTTTCTGGTCTAATTGAGGGATATAAAACCCTATCAAATCTTTAAAATTTCGCATCAAACACGCTTCCAATAAACTCAAAACTAACCTAATACTCCTACTAAATTATCAAATTCGCCAACAACATCAAAACCATAACATGCATCCTAATCCATGGATTCTTAAACACAATCAACCTACATGCAAGTATATATAAAATTAAACAACACAAAAAGAACAATAAGAAGCTTACAACGCGAAACTAAGGGAATGAAAATAAACTCTATCAAACCCTTGGGGGATTCCTGTTCGGTCGAACACAAGGAAGAACAAGGGAGACCCAAAAATTTTAATCTTCTACACAAACCTTGTTTAAAAAACATTAACAATCAACCTTTAATCCTTCTCTTGCACCTAATTTGATTTAAACCCTAAAATTAAAAGTTTTATGAAAATCAAGGAATCATGAATCTTGATGCATGGTGGTTTTTAATAGTGGGGAATGATTGAGGATGATTATGTGAGTATTTTGAAGTATATTAGAAGTGATTTGGTTGTGTTTTGAAGATGGTGGTGAGTGTTCTTGGTGTTTGGGTGTCGAACAAAAGAAGAAGAGAGAGAGGGATAACTATTTTTTGTAAAACTATTAATGTGTGTGTTGTGTCGACAGTTTATAAAGGAAAAAAGGGTAGTGGGCTTATTATATAAAAGTCTTATGAATTATTACTTGGGGTTGGTTGATAGTTAATAAGAGTATGAATTGGTGTGTGGGTTTTTAGAAGGGTCAACATACATATATAGGTGTTCAAAGTGTTTAATAAATCTTCAAAGGGAGTGTTTGTTTTTGAGTTTAGTTGGAGGAAAAACAAATATAAGGGTGTGTTTGGTTTAGGATTTAGTATGAGTAAAATATAATAAGAGGGTGTTTGGTGTTATATGTTATGTTTATAAATTACATTTTTATTTTTATTTTTCAAAAACATTTATTCCGTAATATTTGTTTTTTTTAAAACACTTAATTGAAATATTAAAAATTATAAAAATACTATTCTGACGCGGTTTCGGTCAAATGCGGATAAAAGATGAAAAATAATAAAATGAAAAATAAATAAGCTCTCGAAGCTAAAATATGGAATTATTGATTTCTCAATGTTAAAATGGATAAATATTCAAGGCACGCTTCACAACTAGCTAAAACGACGATTTTCGTTAAAACGGCTAAAAAACAAAATAATAAATTCCTTAAAAATTAGAAATGGAATTTAGAGCTCGGTTAAAATATTGACAGTAAAATACGAGATGCTACAGCAGGGGTCGAAGTGCGGTATACTTCTTGAAAAGTGTGGCGCACTTTTGGTAAGTGGTGTCAATGTTTCATAAATGCTTGGAGAAGTAAACTGCACAAGCTGAGAAAGTTTGGCGCACATTGCTTAAACGAGGTTTGACTTATCTTTGACTTTTAGGCACAACTGCGGCGTAAAAAATGGTAAAACCGCTGCACTTTGCTTAGACTTAAGATTTTTTTTTCATTTAGCTTGACTTTCTCATGATATAAACACTTGTATCTTTTACTTCTTGGCTTAAACGATCTTCAAGTGAACCTGCACATATTTCATGCTATTAAGTATCAAAAGTTCACGAGAAATGTTAATAATATATACAATAACGCCACCGAAAATATATATAATTAAGGCGTTATCAAATCCCTCCACACTTAGCTATTGCTTTCCCTCAAGCAATCAAAGCGAGAAAACACGTTACATTTTTTGTGTAAGTAGAGATAGAATATAATTTTCACAAGTGTTTATCCGGTTTATAACTTTTCAAGCATAGACATTTAAAATACGCATCTCATAAATGGGAATATATTTCTAAATCCCCACAACGCTCTCGAATGAGTTTCTGATTGTGAGATCGCTCATTTTGCACAGACATAATCTAGATAGCTATCATATGCTTGTACAAGACACATACATAATCGGTGGGGCATGAGCACCAGACAAAATTACAAAAGAGGAAAATTGTAAGATTATGATGTAGGCGATACATGGGTAAGACCGTGATTACATATCCTGAGCCAAAGCCTTTTTTAACTTAATAACTTAACACGCTTTTTTATAATACCAAGTACATACAATAACATTGACTATGACCGGCATAAAGCATAAGGACTGAGCATATTGTACTTCGAGGATTTTTTATAGCACTAGAAGTGAGTACTACAGACTAGCGGGCTCATATGGGTTCTTGGTTTAAATTACCTCTTATCATGCGAAATTGTCTATAAATTAACCTCACTACGGTCTAGTAAATGATAATTAAGCACAAGTTCTAGAGCTACTAAACTACTGGCACTCTCATAATATGTGCAATACGTATGCATCAAAGGCTAGAATTTCCTAAAAATTTAGTGGATTATTTTGTGCTAGTTAAAATGTCAATCCGAGTGGATTTGCCTTACTAAGCGAGATACATTTTTTTGTCTTTAAAATTTAGATTTAATTTAGAGGGAAATGATATTTTAATTTAGATTTAATTTTTTTGTCTTTAAAATTTACATTTTTTTGTCTTTAAAATTTAGATGTAATTTAGATTTAAAATTTAGATTTAAAATGTCAATCCGAGTGGATTTTCCTTACTAAGCCAGATTACAGGGCAAGCGTAGACGGAAATGATATTTTAATTTCTCCTATTTGACTTCTCCTCCACACTTAAGTTGAACATTGCCCTTAATGTAAAAACTGATAGACATGAAAATAAGGAAAATTAAGTTTTATAGGAAACGAGACTTCCTAGGGCATAAGAGATAATTGCACCGAGAGAGAAATACATCAGTGAGTATCTATATATTTTCTAGCTGCAAATAAACAAACAAAACACACAAAAAGAAAATATTTTTGGTGTTTTCATTTTTTTGTTTTTATTTATATATTTTCATTGTTCTCCTCCATACTTGAAAGGAGAGAGAGCATGAGTTGCCTCCCGAGAAGCGTTTAATTTATAGTTATTAGCTAAACTCATTATCTAGTGTTCCATTGTTTTGGGAAGAAAAGTGTGAGTTCCTCCCTTTGGTCATTATAACTTTCTTTTTTTATCATATAGCTTGAGTCCGTGGCCATTAACAATAGAGGTTTTGCCATCTTTGCCATACAATTCAACATATCCGGATGGATATTGATGTTTCACAATATATGGTCCAAGCCATCAGGATATAAGTTTTGGCTATTTGAATTTATATTTTGAGTGGAATAACAACACTTTGTTTCTTTTTTTAAAGTCTAGTATGATTTTTAATTTTCGGTCATGCTAGACTTTGGTTCTTGTTTTATATAGACGAGAGTTTTCATATGCCCGAGGGTGGAGTTCTTCTAGTTCATGAAGTTGAAACATTCTTTTCTCACTGGTCACGATAAGATGAGGGTTACAATTCTTAAGTGCCTAGTATACACGATGTTCAATTTCAAATGGTAAGTGACAATTTTTGCCATATAAGAGCTTGTACGGTGTAATTCTGGTTGGTGTTTTATAAGCGGTTCCAAAAGCCCACAGCGCATCATCAAGTTTTCTTGACCAAACAACGGGTTTGTCTTTCACTGTCTTTTCAAGAATTCTTTTGAGGGCTCTGTTTGTATTTTCAACTTGTTCGCTCGTTTGAGGATGATATGATGTGGAGAATGAGTAAGTTACTCTGTATCTTCTCATTACTTTTTTCGTTAGTTTATTACAGAAGTGAGTTCCTCTGTCGCTTATGAGAGCTTTCGGCATTCTGAAGCGACAAAATAATTTTTTAGAAAGGAGATAACGACTCTAGCATCGTTTGTTGGCAGAGCTTGGGCTATAGCCCACTTGGATTTGTAATCCACAACGACTAAGATGTATTTGAATTTATAAGATTTTAGAAAGGGTACCATGAAATCTATACCCCATATGTCAAAAACTTTGTATACATAGATGCTATTTAATGGCATTTCATCTCTCTATTGGATATTTCTAGTCTTTTGACATGCGTTGCATAGGTGAACTAGAGTGAGCTTCTTTTATGATTGTGGGCCAATAGAATCCGGAATCGAAACTTTTTTAGCAGTTGTTGTTGGTCCTTAATGTCCACTGGTAGGTCCGTAGTAACATTGATGGTGACATTGATCTTGAATAGTTAGAGTTTCTGGTCCTGAAACATTTCTCGTCCTGAAACACATCTTCTAATCATTCCATCAGGACATACTTTGAATAGATGGGGTTCTTCTCATAAGTAGTTCTCGAGGTTAGAAAAAATAATTTTTTTGTTGATATGACATTCCTTTAGGTATAATGTCCCCTACTAAATAGTTTGCAAATTCTGCGAACCATGGTATTTCTGTGGTACTTATTTTCATAAGAATTTCATTTGGAAAATTATCATCGATTTCATCATCATCGCTAGTCTCATGATTTTCAATTCGAGATAAGTGGTCGGCGGCGACATTTTCTGTGCCTTTTTTATCTTTTACTTCTATATCGAATTCTTGCAATAGCAATATCCAACGTATGAGACGTGGTTTAGCATCTTACTTTTTAAATAGGTGTTTGAGATCCGAGTGATCGGTATAGACAACGGTTTTCGATAACACGAGATATGATCAAAATTGATCAAATGCAAAAACAACAGCCATGAGTTCTTTCTCTGTAACAGTATAGTTTTGCTGAGTTGCATTGAGATTTTTACTTGGAAAATATATGAGGTGAAAATTTTTTCCATCTTTTTGTCCTAAGACTGCTCCAACTGCGAAATGGCTTGCATCACACATTAGCTCATATGGAAGATTCCAATTCGGGCTTATGATTATTGGAGTGCATGTAAGTTTTTCTTTTAATGATTTGAATGCTTTGTGACATTCATCGCTGAAATCGAATGGGGTGTCTTTTTCAAGTAATGTTTTTAAGGGATGGGCAATTTTTGAAAAATCTTGTATGAAACATAGGTAAAATCCGGTATGTCTAAGAAAGCTTCTAATGCTTTTCATATTAGGCGGGGGTGGAAGTTTGGATATAACATTGATTTTTATTTTTTCAACTTCAAGGCCTGCAACAGACACTATATGTCCAAGCACAATTCCTTCTTTGACCATGAAGTGACACTTTTCCCAATTTAGGACAAGATTAGCATCTTTATAATGTTTAAGCATTTTGTCAAGATTTTAGAGACAACTTTCAAATGAGTTTCCAAAGACAAAAAAATCTCCCATAAATACTTTAACGTATTCTTCGATCTTGTTATGGAATACTGCTAATAGAGATTGAGGCTAGCACTAAGATCGATAATGATCGTCACTTCACTAAAAACTAAATTCCTAACAGAGATTGAGGCTAGCACCGAGATCGGCCAAGGTGTTGCAAGAGAAGGTTTTGTTGAAAGTACAGGGATTAAGAAAACTTCTAGGGTTTCCGAGTTTGGGTGGAACTTTGTTTTGAATGATAGCTAAACATTCATCATTGAGAAAAGCTGAGGAAATTTGTTCTAATTGTGTTTGTATGATAACATCAAATAACGTCTATTTATTAGCATCATTTATCATAACCATATTGCTTGTTTTACATTATTTTATATAAGAATTGATACTTAATTGATTATTTTTTATTAATTACAGATATTATCTAGCAAATGGTGAAAGTTAGTGAAAAGCATGTGTTTTGGAGCATAAACAAAGAGTTCAAGAAAGTCTACTAACCGTATCATTCTAGAAGAATACATCGTATCCAATGACTTTGAAGAATTCAAGACCATTGCTTGACTTTGAAGAATACGTCATATCCACGTTAGCGATACGCCATATATGATACTTTGGTCGATTACAAGAATAAGCTGGTTTTACAATCAATATGCCGTATTCACATCAGCAAATATGGCGTATTCGTGCCCTAACATCACAAGAAGCATCCATGACGGGAAGACCCAATACGATGTATCTAGAAGACCATATACGCCGTATTGAAGGATGGTTAATGAATAGTATGGAATATTATATTCGTAGAGCCTACATCAACTTACCCTATACACCATATTGAACCCTTTTAATACGGCGTATCGACCTAATTCAGAGCCTATAAATAGAAAAGCCCTATAGCTGAATTAATAGAGCTTTTAACCACCAAGTACGATTCCCATACGATTTTAGAAGCCAAGAAGGTCCTGCAAGTGCCTCAAGTAAATAGAAAAACTCTTGTAATCTCTATACTCTGCTATAAGCGTTCGGTTAGCGTAACGTTTTCTTTACTTTAATCGTTCGTCTAAGATTTTGTATATTGTTACAATGACTATGGGCTAATACCTTCAGGTATTAGCCATGTTTATGATAATTTAATGTTTGGTTTTGTTTATATTGATTGTTTACCTTTAGTTGCATGTTGATTATGTTTATCACTTCATATCCGTTTATGTTTTGATTATGTTTTCATTTATCATTCAACTGGATCTAGGATTACAAATAAAGCTCTGTAACACTTGTTATTTAGGCTGTAGACTAGAGTCTGGGATAAATAATACATACAACTTATTTATGTGACTCTGGATTAATAGGACTACAAATTTATGCCCCTATTTATGCCCTTGGTTAAGTGAATAAGTAGGGTAAGAGGTGACTTAGGATTACAAATAACGTTCTGCTTCCTTTGGTAGGTACTCAAGTCGTGGACTACCAGCATATAGATAACCATTGGACATAAGTTGGTAAAGCCTTAATGAGCTAGGTTTCGATATCACCATTACTATGTTACCTAGATAGATTATAATCAACGATGTGAGCTTTATGCGGGTTTAGGTTAATTATGATAGGATTAACTGTAATACAAACCCCGAGCTTAGGGAGAAGAACCGCCCAGCTTAGGAATGATAGAACACCAACGAAGTAATACACTCATTGCACACATAGACAATTAATGCATTTTATTAGATTAAACGTGGTTAATACATTTTCCTTATATTTGTGCTTGATCGCGTCTTTATCGTTTGTTTATCTGCTTGTGTGTGCTAATTGTATCATTTATCGCTTTCTAGTTTAGTTAAACCAAACTCATGCCAGTTTCTCAAGCTAAAAACCCCTATTTGCGTTAGTTTAGGTTTAAGTAGAATTAATTAGGATAAATTAAGACTAACATAGATAACTAAATTACTAATAGATTTAAGTATTAATGTTCACTCTTAGTGATCGACACCCTACTTACCAACGAACCTACACCCTATTACCTATACTAAATGAAACATCAAGTTTTTTGCACCAGGACAAAATATTACCTATACTAGTCTACAAATTTTTGTTTTCGTTTCCTATTTGGGCACATGACGGTTGTGAATGATGCAACAAGACAAAATAGAGGGTAAATAATATAATATTCTAAAAAAGAAAAAATAAGAAGTATGAAATAATACCACCTGATCAAATTTGTGAAGAAAAGAAAAGATGATAGGTTGATCGTTAAACGCTTTCCAATTCGACACTTATTTCCCCTAATCAAAATTTATAAAATATCAATGTTTTCGTAAAATGTCGTGTGTTCCGTTTTCTCTTAAATATCATGTAAAACCGTCATGCCAATTGCCTTGTAAGTTCTTAGTTAAACACATACAGGACATTACATAGGTTTCGTCTAAAGTAAAAGGTAGCATGTACTGGCCTTTTTTTCTAAAATTGGGTAAAATGGACCGAACTGAACATAGTATATATACATATGGATCTTTAAGTTTATGTTGTAAGAAAGGGTTTAGAGATATAACTTGTGTCTTGCATTTCTCATAACAATTGATACAATATATAAGAGTGTATGGACTATTCTAGAATACGGGCTTGAGCCCAATCCATACTAAATGACTTTGTGTCACATAAATGACTTTGACTAACACAAATTACTTTGACTAACACGGGCTAACACTCTCCTGCAGTTGGAGCAGGAGGATGCCAGACGCTCAAACTGGTGCAGAACTCCTCAAATAAGGCAGAAGGCTATCCTTTAGTAAAAATGATCGCAAAACTAATAGTGGGAAGGAACATGAAGAACTCAAACTTGACTAGTAGCAACTAAATCACAAATAAAATATATCTCAATCTTAATGTGCTTCGTACGCTGATGTTGAACCGAATTGCAGGACCAATAAATAGCACTAACAATATCACAATAGACAAGTGTAGCGAAAGATAATAATGTATGTAACTCACGCAGTAAATTCCTCAACCAATAAGTCTCAGCAACAACATTGGCAATACCACGATACTCGGCCTCAGCAATGGAACGAGAAAGTGTCGGTTGATGCTTAGTGGACCAAGAGAGTAAGTTGTTGCCAAGAAATACATGATAGCCGGATGTCGATCTTCGAGTAGTAGGTCAACCTGCCCAATCTGCATCCGAATAGGCAACCAATGATGTAGTAGAAGATGAAAACAACTACAACCTATAATCCAAAGTACCACGAACATACCTCAAGATCCGTTTAAGAGATGAGAAATGAGGCTCTCGAGGATCATGCCTATGAAGGCAAACTTTATGTACTGCATAAGAAATATCTGGGAGAGTAAAAGTAAGGTACTGAAGAGAACCCGCAAAACTCTGATATAAAGTCAGATCAGATACTGGATTACCATCATTTCCTAGATTAGACTCAATATCAATAGGAGTCCGAGTGAGATTACATTTATCTATATTAGCTCTCTCAAGAATCTCAACAACATATTTCTTCTGAGATAAAAACATCCCAGAAGAATCCCGTGTAATAGAGATACCCAAAAAATAATTAAGAGAACCCAAATCTGTCATAGAGAACTCTTGATGTAATGAAGCAATAATTAGCTGTAACAAAGGCTGAGAAGAAGTCGTGAGCACAATATCATCAACATATAATAACAAGTAATCAGTATCCAGCCCATGCCTGTATATAAATAAAGATGAGTCACAACGGCTAGACTGAAAACCAACACGGATGATTTAAGAGGCAAATTGTTGAAACCAAGCTCTAGGAGCCTGCTTGCGCCTATAAAGAGATCTGTATAATAAACACACATGATCATGATATTTAGAGTCCCAAAAACCTGGTTGGTGCTACGTATAAACTGTCTCAGATAAATCATTATGTAAAAAAGGCATTCATTACATCAAGCTGACGAATCGGCCAATGTCGAGAAATAGCCAAACTAAGAACAGTCTGAATAGTACTGGGTTTGACAACCGACCTAAAAGTCTCATCAACATCAACACCCTCTAATTGTGTGCTACCATTCGCCACAAGACGAGCTTTGTAGCGACTAAATATACCATCTGCCAAATACTAATGGCGAAAAAGCCACATCTAACAAACAATTTTAGCATATGTGGGTCTGGGTACTAAAATCCAGTCTTTTTTAATAAGTGCACTATATTTATCACGCATAACATGTGGGTAAAGATGAAACCGAAGACACATGTAAATTGAGACACTGAGTAGGATGATTAGTCCTGACACAAAAACATGTGACCATTGGGTAAACCGAGGCGGGGTTCGGATTATTGGTTTAGGCTGTGGTATTGGTTTGGGCCGTGGGACTAGGTTCGGTAATAGAGGCGGGTCCCTGAAGTTGGGCCACGACGGTAGGAGTGTTTTGGACCTGGGCTTGGTGTACATTAGTCGTATCATGTGGTTGGGCCATTGGAGAGGTAGGTGGTTGGGCTTGGTCAGTTTGGGCCACATCTGATAAGGAAGTGGCAACAGTATGGGTGTCCAAAATAGGATTGATTGATATACTATGTGGTGGCACATATTGACGTAGAATAACGTTAATGGTTTGAGGAAATATATCAGGTGAGTCACCCAAAAACCTGTAACGAGATACGGATTTGGGTTTAATAGATCTGTAAGGGAAAACAGTTTCATCAAATGTAACATGACGGGATATAATATTATATTGGTTTTTAAGTCAATGCAACGATAGCCACGATCATTGAAAACATGTCCCAAGAGGATGGAGGGCGTGACCCGATGTTTAAGTTTGTGAGTAGGATACAAGTGAGGGTAACATAAACACCCAAAGGTACGTAAAAGGCTATAATCTAGGTTTTTTCCAAATAGACGAGTGTAAGGGATTTCATTAGCAATAGCAGTGGAGGGCAATATATTTAGTAAATGAATGACCACATTAAGAGCCTAGACCTAAAAATTTGGTGGAAAATTGGCTTGAAAAAGTAAAGTCTTAATTAGATTATTGGTGGTGCAAACCATGCGTTCAGATTTACCATTTTGTTTAGATGTTTTTGGACATGAGAAACAAAACTAAATGCCATTATAACAAAATTTTTATGTAAGTTGCGGTTGTCGAATTCACTGCCATGATCACAGTGAAAAAACCGAATTTCACACTTAAACTGAGTACGAACATATGTACGAAACAAGACAAATTTAGACAAGACATTTGACTTATTAATCAGAGGATAAACCCAAACAAACTGTGAGTAATGATAAAAAAAATAAGACATAATATTTAAAACCTGAGAGGCTTGAAATGGGTGAAGTCTACACATCTAAGTGAATAATATCAAAACATGAAGTAACCACAGTATCAGAACTAAAAAATGGAAGCTTTACGTGTTTGCCAAGCTGACAAGCATGACAAAGTACAGGAGGTTTCTCTTTATTACACGAAATAAAATTATTGGAAAGAAGACGACGTAACACTTCACTCCCTCAATGCCCAAGTCGCTGGTGCCACGTATGCTGACAGACAAGGAAAACATGAGGAATATGAGATGGAGCCATGATCGGGTAAAGATCCCCCGTGCTATCACAGCGAAAAACCACCCAATACGTCATGAAATCCTTAACAGAAAAACCAAACGCATCAAATTCAATAGTGCAATTATTGTCACGAACAAACTGACGAACATAAATTAAAATTTTAACAATATCGGGAGTAATAAGAATGATGTTTAGGTGAAGAGATCTAAAAGGATTTGGCAAAATGCTATGGCCCGTATTGATAACGGGTATAGAATGACCGTCACCAACCGAGACAGACGGATAAATACACGTATTAAAGACATCATTTAGACTAGTGACCGAATTATTAAGATGAGAGCTCGCACCCATATCCATATTCCAAGCACCATAAGCGAGATCCTGAAGTGTCTTCTGACGGTAAAAGCATGAGGTAATGTAGTGGTCTGTCCAGATGTAACCATGGAACCCGTAGACCCGGGAGGAGCGACGGGTTAAGCAACCAGAGTCACGGTGTGGGCCTGTTAGGCTGAACCGAGACCTGGATAATAAAGTTGTTGGGTCAGAAAGGCCTGTTGGGCGGGGCTGTATAAGTGAGCTGATGGGTATGTAAATCCAGGGGGAATGCTAACCGGTTGGGCTCGTTGTACATTTGTTGATACAAAGTAAACTGGGCTAGGGTAATTGGTTGTTGGGCCAGACATTTGAAAAGCCAATGGGCTGCCAACGAGGTGAGTAACAGGAACAGTATTATAGAAATATTCATAGTATTAGTTGATGTAGATAAAAAGTGGTAGGGTTTTGTATTAAACTCACAGACAATAATAATATAATCGGCTCATGACCTTAGCACGAACAACAATCGACTATCGTGTGGATTCATGACCTTATCACAAATAACCAACACGAGGAAAAAAAATAAGAACAAACTAAAGATTTGGGAGGTGGAGGGGAATATTTTTGAATACGGGCTTGAGCCCAATCTATACTAAATGACTTTGACTGACATAAATGATTTTGACTAACAACTTTGACTAACTTAAATTACTTTGACTAACACGGATTAACAGATCCCCCCCCGCGCCGGGGCGTCGCCCATAAGGCCCATAGCCAAATCTGGGCTTGTCACCCTGCTAGGTGCAAAGAACCTTGAAGTAGTCACGCCAACCACCTGAAAAGAAAATTACCTGGCTCGAGTCTGTGTGGCGGTTTGTTCAAGCCCTGTAGATTAGTCGGCTAAAAGGTCGGAAACCATGGTTAACCCATAAAAAAAGAACTATATCACCCACACCACAAACTCATTGTTCCAAACATTACTGAAAAGATTATATTATTTAAGTGGTAGACCAGCTAAGAGAAACATAACATTAGCACAATGATTGTCATTTCGAGTATGCAAAGCCTACTAGGGATCAAGAAGATCATTAAAGCTAACTTGTATAGTTGATTAGATACGAGGAGATTAGTTTAGCGTGTGCTAAATAGGAAGCCATCTGAACAGGGCCTCGGTCATACTACCATTAAACGATAAGCTTCTGTGCTTGGTCAACATTTGCGAGAAAGGACAAATTATGTTCTCTCTATGTTCGGCTAAGATAGGTAAAAAGCTTAAAAGTTCCATGACACTACACTACATGGCAATACTTCATTATTCCAAAAAATATGTAAACAAATATTTCATGTGAGTACGAGAACACAAAACAAATATAGGTAAGACTTTGTTTGAGAATCATCAACCCATGTGATTGCAATTTAATCTAAGCAAAGAAAAAAACATAGATGAGATCACATGTTCCGTTACTTGACACATTCCCTAATTTGCAAAGTCCACCTTAACACGTAGTGGCAGTGAATGCAACATTTAATTGCATTTCTAAAAATACTAAGGGTGCGTTTGGTTTGCTCAAATGAATCACAATGAGTATAGGTTTGATAATGAGGTAGAATAGAAATTGGTATGATTGTTTCAAAACTGATGTTTGGTTTGACAAATAGGCTGTCATTTTATGTAAATAAAATAAAATAAGTGGAAAATTAAATTATCATACTTATATTTTTTTGTCCTTTTCCTATTGTTTCCCCGCATCATCACTTTCTACAACAAGACGTTGCCAAACTTTGATGATAGATCTCGCTGTGATATTTGGTAAGATCAAATTTGTGTTTATCATTTTTATTGTTTGTTTTTTTATTTTCTTCCTCCTTATTTATCATCTTGCGTTTTAAAAGAGAAAACCTACCAACAAAAAGTGAAATAAAAATTCACATACATATACTAATCACTGTGATATTGGCATGAGCATTGATACACCATCTATATTGGGTAGAGATCCATGAGTCAATTATGATCTAATCCACTTAATCACTTGCATCGAGTTGATTTTGCCCAATAAAAAGTTTTAGAATCAAGAACAAAGATTCTACTTCCATGATGTTATGAATAAATCATAAAGTTGGTGGTGAAGAGAAAATGATGAAGAAAAACAACAGTAAGTACATGATGTTACGAGCTCTGATGAATTATAAAGTGGTTATAAGGGTGGAAGAAAGGAAAAAATAAAGAAAAGAGGATGTCATAGATTGTGACACCCACTATGTTGACCTGGTATGAAAAAACTCTCACCTAAGGGTTTTGTGAAAGCCATACACTTCAAACACACTTCAAACAAACATCATGTATGACTATCATAGTCATTCTTTTATTCCGATTACCCTACACCAAACACACCCTAAGACTTCATACCATTCGCTAAGATACACAAACATAGGAAACAAACGGACAAAGAAGCTTTATACTGATTCTAGCACATGTGTTGAGCATACACTTTGGTATATAAGGTGGAATCATTTCTTCTCCTTAGCCTATGTGGGATAGAAAGTTGAAAAGTTCTCTATGTTTTCACTTTTCACCAAGAAATAAATACCAAATATGTGCTCATTAAGTCATTGTATATAAATCGTTTACCTTCCGAACAACAAACAACATATCATAAGCACGTTGATAGGCATTTCGAGGATGCAAAGCCGCTTTACATGTCAGCTAAGGGATCAAAAAGACCAATTAAGCTAAATTGATACATATAGAAAGATTAGTTTTGTGTGTGATAAGTAAGTAGCTTTCAGAACATGTCGATAGGGTCATGAGAGTCGGAGATCATAAGATAAACGTAGGTGAGACTTTGTTCGGATGATATTTAAATGCATTTCCAAAAATATTAAGACTTCATATAAAGTTGCCCAAGTCATCTGAATTGTACGTTTGCCATTAACGTAGATTCAAATGTCTAAGGAAGCTTCATATTCATTCTAACACGGGTGTTGTGCATACACTTTGCTATATAATGTATAATCACCTCTTCTTTTTAA
>BQNB010042572.1:0-46030 GCA_026074375.1 Tanacetum coccineum
TCCTATAAATACCCTTCTTAATCACTATTAGGGGGTTAAGCCTTGTAATAATCTTTTCCTTTTTCCCTCCATTTTATAATATTTAAAAATTAAATACTTGCCTTCCTCAACTATTCTCTCTAAGCTTTCATTGATGATCATGTATGATTCAAGATAATCAAGACCTAACACATTGTTACATCCAAATCACCTTAGCCTTCCTTGTATGTACTCGCTTTTAGTACATTATTGTTATAAACCCAGGTAATTTTTACTTGAGTACATGGTTACTAAGTCGAGTCTTATGATTAGTGTCTATAGTTTTGGGATGATTGAGATTCATGGTAGTTTTTATTTTATGAAGAGATGGGGAAGAAAGTCAATTTATTACCCTTATAAGTGCGTAATACGCTCCATGTTATGTTGATCCTCTTAATTCAGGTCATTAGATTAGTTTATGTTTAAGAGTTATAAAACTCAAGTGTAGGGGTGCAATTATAAACCCCAAGTCATGTATTATTATGTTTCAGCAAATGGCAGGGCAAAAGTGTACAAAAAATGTATATAAAAAAGAGAAAGAAGAATAAAAAAAATGTATATGAAAAAAGAGAAAAAAAATGTACGGGGTGTCATTTTGCTTATGTTCATGTATATATCAAGATAGTTAGTTGTAAAGTTTGTATATCTTAGTCCTAGTTTAGTTGAGTCTTGGCTTAGCAACGCCTTCACGTGTATTCTTGTATTTAACCAACTCACCACCAACCCAAATCCACCCAAATATATCTCATCTAATCATTTCCATTTAACTTACACCCATACATCACAATCCTAAAGACCTCTTTGATAGTAATTCCTAGGTGCTTACGCCATTGCGGTGGAGGTTTTTTATCCTTTACCAAGCCTATGGTAATTTGTATGCTACGACATGTAATGAGTGTTATTTTCCCGTTTCTAATTATTGTTATAATTCATTATACACCTGAGAGAAAGAGAGAATCCAAAAACTTATTGTGAGGTGCTAGTGTATATTTTTTGTGCTTTTAATTACGAGGTCTAATAGGTTGTGCCATAAACTATCTTTGAAAATCAAGTTAAATGCCCCCCCGATATTGCTATTGTCTAGGTAGAAAATCTTATTTTCTTAAAGACAAGCAAATCTTAAGTGTAGGGGTATTTGATGAGATGTCATTTTATGCACTTTTTCAGGGTCATTTAACCTCCTAAATCATGCAAATATGCCCAAAATATGTGCTTAATTGTTCCTTTTTGTGTTTTTAGCATTTGGGAAGCTCTTGGAGGAAATACACGTGACTTAGACTCAATTTGGGAAGAAATGAGACAAGATTACAACTTTACACGAAGTGGTTTCAAGAATGCGCGTACAGTGCCTAGTGACGGCGTCACAATTTCTAGCGACGCCGTCAGAACTTACAAGCGACGATGTCAGAAGTTGTGTGATGGCGTTAGAACGTAACCGCCTCAAAAGAAACCCTAAGAAGATTCGGCAAAGCGACGGCGTCAGGGATCTTGCGACGCCATCGCGACATATTTCCTATATATACAAACTCGTTTTTAGGGTTTTAGTGTGGAACTTGTGTGCAACTTTTAGGAGACGAACCCTAAGTATTTGTAGCAGCTTTTAGAGCATTTTTAGGGTATTAAAACCCTATTGTATCAGCCTTAAACATACGTTTTAATCAAGTGAAGTCATCTATCTTTTATTCATTTAATATGTCTATGTGTTGTTTGAATGATTCTTGTTCTTCTCTTTTATTTAACATGTTAGGCTAGATCCATTAGTATTTACTTATGATTTCATGAAACTTGGTTTGTAGATCCTTTTAATATTGCTTCTTATGATGGATGTGTGTGTTAGGCTCTAGAAAACTGGCTATAAAATATTACATTTGCATAGACGTCTAGGGAAACACGAGTGTGTAGAAAGGATACCATCGGTAACAGTCTTCATACTACCTTACCCCTAATATGGTTGATCCCTTTTACGTGTTTTAATGTATGTAATATACTCTTAGAGGCCTTGTAATAGTCTTCATACTACCTTACATATGCGTTGCCTTAACAGAATATTACATAGACGGTTGATTCGTGTAATCTGTTCATGACCTAGGAAATACTTACATAGATCATCACAAGTGTGACAAAGAAATAGGATTAGGAGAAGCAAACTAAGGAGTAATGCATGATTAAGTAAATATGTTTGTTTACCATATAAGTTCTTACCAAAATTAGTTTAGTTTAATTAGTTTAAATCAAAACCCACCTCTAAAACTTGAATTTTATCTGCTTTCATAAAAACATAAACATACAAAAATAATCTTCTCTCAACCCTTAGTTAGGTTTAGTTCGACCATTCAGATGCTATTTCCTTAGAGAACAATAACAACCCCCCGAGTCCTTACTATACTACACTGCAACGATTAGGTACTCTACCTATGGAATTGTAAAATCTGGTGTGTTTACAACGACCGCATCAAGTTTTTAGCGTCGCTGCATGGGGAATGGTATAGGTTCAGACTCTATCTATCTTAGGTCTACTCGCTTGATTCCTATCAAGTGAGATTTTTATTTTCTGTCAATTCACTAGTACAAAAAGTGGATTTTGCTACACCAAAAAAGTGTGACGATATACATATAGTCACACATGCGTTTTCGAATGTGTGTGACAAAAGGTCACGCGACCGTAGGGTGTTTATGGTCACATTTTTGAGTTAGTATCCATATCCATTAAAAAACAATGACCAAAAGTGTTAATAAGTGTGACCGTAAACACTGTACAAGAACACAAAGCATGTTTTTTTTGTTTATTTAGTCACATACAATTAAGAATAAAGTGGCCAAAAGTGTTAATAAGTGTGACCATATGCTGTTTAAAGTGAAGAAATGTATATTTTGTGTGACTATTGATCATCCAATGGCCGTATGAAGTTTATGTTTGTGTGGCCTTTTGTAATATTTAGTCACACAAAGCATGTTTGTTTTGGGTATTTAGTCACATACAATTAAGCATAAAGTGGCCAAAAGTGTTAATAAGTATGACCATATGCTGTTTAAAGTGAAGAAATGTGTATTTTGTGTGACTAATGTTCATCCAATGGCCACATGAATTTTATGTTTGTGTGGCCTTTTGTAATATTTAGTCACACAAAGCATGTTTGTTTTGGGTATTTAGTCACATACAATTAAGCATAAAGTGGCCAAAAGTGTTAATAAGTGTGACCATATGTGTTGTTAAAAAAAGTGAAAAAATGTGTATTTTGTGATGACAATAGATCAATACCAATGGGCACATGAAATTTTATTTTGTCTGGCCTTTTTATTTGTAATATTTAGTCGACACAAAGCATATTAGTTTGAGTATTTTAGTTCAGCACATACTAATTGAAGCAAAAGTGTCCAAAAGTGTTAATAAGTGTGACCAAATGCTGTTTTTTAAAGTGAAGAATGTGTATTTGTGTGAATATTGATCACTAAACCAATGGCTACATGAATTTATGTTTTGTGTAGCAGTGTAATACTTTAGCACACCAAAGCATGTTTTTTTGGTATTTTGTCACATCAATATGCATAAAGTGGCTAAAAAGTTTAATAGTGTGACTAAACATATGCTGATTAAATAGTGAAGAATGTGTATTTTGAGTGACAATGTTCCATCCAATGGCCACAATGATTTTTTATGTTTGTGTCGACTTTTTAACATTTAGTCACACAAAGCATGATTGTTTTGGGTACTTTAGTCCACATACAATTAAGGATAAAGTGGCTAAAAGTGTTAATAAGTGTGATCATAAGTTGTTTAAAGTAAAGAAATGTATATTTTGTGTGACTAATGTTCATCCAATGGCAACATGAATTTTATGTTTGTGTGGCCTTTTGTAATATTTAGTCACACAAAAGATGTTTATTTGGGTATTATCACATGCAATTAAAGCCTAAGTTGGCCAAAATGTTAATAAGTGTGACCATAATGCTATTAAAAGTGGACGAAAGTGTATTTATGTGTGACCTAATTGTCTTCCAGATGGTCACATGAATTTTAATGTTTGTGTGCCTTTTGTAATATTTAAGTTTTTATAAAAGCTATTTTTTTGTATTAGTCACATACACTTAAGTTATAAAAGTGACTAAAAGTGTTATAAATGTGTCCATGGATCATTTTTTGTCACATTTAAGAAATCAATAATAAATATTTACAATAATATGTATATCCACCCCTAAAATAATTAGGGCATCTATTTACAAAAATCAATTAAGGCATCATAGTGTAAAATTAGTGCATCGCAGTTATAAAAACCCATTCAATCATTTTATCAAACACTTGGTGTGCAGCTTTTGTAAACATGTTTTTCATGTATTTATTTCCTAATTTCGTTTCAAAATAACTATTCTATACAACGAATGATGTCAATAAACTCTTAAAATGGATACAACTAAACACAAAGATGATGATTACTGAATCAAATCTTATAAAATAGTAACCAATCTCAATATGAACACAAATTCGTACAATAAAACATTAATAATCAGATCTATAAGCTCAATAATTGATTTTGAGTAGCAAAAATATAAAAAGTATAATTTAAATCAGTTACATACCTTATTTGATCTTCGATTTGAGAAATTATGATGAGATGATTTCATGAATCTAATAAACCGATGTGTTATCAGATAATACGAATTGATTTCGTGATGAGATGATTTGCTAATACTAATTTCGTGAATCAGATATAGAAGAAACAAAAAAGTTTATAAACTGGAACTATGAGAGAGAAACCATCGATGCTAGAGTGATAAAAAGAAAAAAAAAGAAATGAAAAAAATTTAGGTATTATATATGATCCTTGGAAATGTTACAAATCAAACCTTGGAAAATATGAAAGGTTTCAATCAGGTCCTTGTAGTTTGGTGAGAAAAAAGATAGGGGAGGAAGGCTTGATCCAACGGTGGTGAATTGGTTTTCTAGGTTTTCCACCGAGATGAGGTTTTCTCATGATCCCATCTCTCTACATACAGATTATACATATATACATAATATAACCATATACATATATTATATATATATATATATATATATATATATATATATATATATATATATATATATATATATATATATATATATATATATATATATATATATATCAAAACAAATTCAAATACAATAAAATTGGAATGTATATAACTGAACCAAATATAAAATTGTAATGTCGTACATAATAAAATTCTCAACTAACATAGTTTTCATGAACAATAATTTAAAGACTTTTAACTCTTCTTCCTAGCTTGCTTTTGCATGGTATCACGAGAGACGTAAACGTTTTTGCGCTTAGATTATGTTGTTTCCATACATCAGCCCCAGACAATGCTGGTCATGGACAACCTGGACGACTTGGACAATGCTGCTAAATATGCAAGGGCAAAGGCTTTAGCCATTCTCATTCTTGCTGCAAACTCCTAAAAACAACCTAAAGATTCAGAAGGGAAGGTAAGAGAGAAAACAAAGAGAAAGTAACTGATGGGTTTATAATTAAATTGGAGTCATTTGTCGCACTTGAGCCTGAACAAACATTACAGGTTCTGGTTTCTAATTTCTTTTATTTTGATGAAGATGACACATAATTATCTAAATCTGGTCAGAAGGGATTGTTGTAAGATGAGCAACATATTATGATAAACACAAACAATGAAAGTATAAGTAAAATCTTTCATTTTATCATTGTGTTTTTAAGTATATGATTGCTTCCTGATCATGCAAATTTTAGGCAACAAAGTACAAACGCCACATATGCAGTTTAACATTGAATTAGAAATCTATTATTATATTACTTACTTTGATATATCGATGCACCACATTTGGTTGAATAGCCTCTTACAAATATTCAAGCCTGCAAGTTGCAAATAAATTTTTCATGAGATTATTTATGCAAGCCTGCAAATTGCAAATATGCAAGCCTAGTGTGACTATATTCAAGCCTGCAAATTGCAAATTGCAACATAAATAGTCGATATGCAAAAAGTAAACAATGCAGGAACTGTTGATAAAAAGATGTATAGTGCAGAAGAAAAAAAAGTGTTAAAACTGTTAAAAATTCGACATTCACAAACTCTTTCTTGAAAAAAAAAGAAATTGACCATGTTTTCCCACTCAATAAATAGAAATTTGGTATCCACTCTTAATCGCAGTTATACACGCTTAGGCAATAAAATCCCAAATCACAGAATAAAGTCAGTTACGCTCTAACAAAGATGTCCATGAACACTTACCGTGACAACTACACTAAGTGTGACTTTATCTTCATCACGTGTGGACGTGTTCAAAGTAGCAGCTGATTGAGCTTGAGCAGCAACTTCACCAGTTATAAATAAAGTACTACCAGTAGCTCGAACCTCTGTCACTTGAATAGCTGCAGCACCACTTTGATCCATCGCCTTGCTACCTGCGGTCCTTGTTGTAGCTTCAAGTGCTTCACCAAATCACACATTGGTTAAGGAGGCATACTGCCTTTTGCTTAAATTATATAATGATCTCAAGGACAATCATAGAAATATTGGGACATATGAAAATGAGGAAGAAACATTAGTAAGTTTCAGAACTTGCATAGGTGTCTCGAGAAGTGGTCGTGCATGCAATGGAGTTCCGTATGAAGGCTGCTCGAACTCATTAATCGTATACAAACCCTTATCCGGCCTAATCGCATAGAAACAAACATCAGATGATAGTATGGAAAGATGGAACATGCAATCTCCAAAGCTCTAAATTTAGAAAATCAAGCATGACTACTTGATAAAATTTATATGTGTAAATAAGCTTTTAAGTCACATTAGCATGTGACTTACTCTAAAGGATATTGCTGCTCAGATATATGTGTTAATAAGCTTTTAAGCAATATCTTTCAATGCTCTAAATTAGTTAATCTAAGCATCTATTAGAGCGCACAAATATAAAGCAAAGATTGCAATAACACTTTAAATACTTCTGTTTGATAGTAGAAACAGCGCACAAATATACCAAGAACAATGCTATGAAAACGACGCCCAACAAATGTAGAACTACTAGTCAATAATAAAAAGCTATAGACCTAACGATTAAAGTGACTATGAGTCCCATGGAAATTACACTTTGACTAAAAGATGAACAACTTGCTGCTTACATAACATTATAAACACAACAACTGGTATAGGTCGTCCGTTCTAATAAGTGTTTTGGTATTATCTATCTATAAGTACTTGCCGACTCAATAAGCATACTGTTGTGATTTATCTTTCATATAGATAAAGTAGGCAATTAAGAACTTCAAATACTTGCAGCATCATGCACACAAAGCATAAACATCGCAACTTACTTGGCAATTAACATTGTAATTACAGTGAATGAACATTGTACCTGTAAATCTAAATTATCCTCAAATAACCATTTGCTTCTTCCTTATGTTATCCTCATTGTATGCTTTTGGTCCTAGAATGCAATAAATAACCTTTCTAGGTGAACTTACATCCATATCATCCTAAGAAAAAAAAAAAAAAAAAAAACCAAAAAAAAATTAAATAAAAATTTAAAACATTAAAGGAACTTCGAAAACATATACTCTTTGTTTGAAGAGAGATCACTTATATACTCGTTTTAATTGCAAATACACAGTTTCAAGAAGACGCTTACTAAAGCCACCATTCTTCATCAGTTATGTTTGCTTTAGTATCAATCATACAATCAGCTAAGCCGCTAAGATCTTCACAATCAAATCTACAAATATAAAACACATATAAGAGTTATAATATAGATATACACATTAATATTTATAGCCAACCAACTCATTATTGTGATCCATCTTTCCTATAATTAACTGGAATCAACAAAACTTTAGTCCATCTTACCCATCAACCATAAACATAACCCATGGCGATCCACACGGTATGCACATGTATATAAACTGATAGTAGTGTTACATAATATTATAATAAGTGGTCTAATGATACCAAACAAAGTATATTGTTACTGACAATACAAAATGAGTCTTTACCCAAAAAAAGACAATACAAAATGAGTGAAAATCATACATCAGCATGATAAGTTAAAGAAATGTAGGAAGGCGAACGATACAATCTGATATGTTTTAGATTTCATACCAGATGAATACATCCTTGGAACCATCTTAGAACTCTTCTTTGAAGACGACCCTCCTCCTCATCTTTATGAACTTATCTTCTTCCTCTTAACCGTCTTCGTCAGACTCATTTATTTCCTCGTCACTTACTGGTTTTGAAGAGGTATTCTTATCATCTTCCTCCTGAGACTCGTCACCTTCACTTTGTGAACCTGCAGCTTCTTGCAGATTGTCTTCTTTGTGAGACTTAAATGAACGCTTGCGCTTCTTGCCAGATTGTTTCTACAAAAAACAAAAAAAATCATTGTACATGATAACAGAGCGTTCTGGCATGCATCTATGTCTTTCACAGGTGGGTTAAACAAAAAACCGTAAGATATGGGGCTTTTGCCCTTTTCTTCGCCTTGGCTTTTTTCTCAAGTGAAGACTTTCAATTTATATACGCATTAAGAAATTTAAGTTAAAAAACAACATGTTCCTTTTGTCAGCAACAGGACTTCAGTTGTCGCATAGTGGAGAAAGAAAAAATCTACTTTACTGTAACCTCATCCTGAAAATATACTTAAGGTATTAGTGTTTAAAACAAAGTATCAAAGTCTGTTGTTTGTTTAGTACATAATGCTTAAAAATGCATACTTTCTTAATTTGTTGGGATTTTCATACAATGGTTTCTGACTGCTTATGACAGCCACATTAACATCAACTTCATTTGTATTTGGTTTCTTAGAATCCACATCCGCTTACTAAGCGAATCGCCAAAACGACGAACAAACTTACTTTTGGCTTTCATAGTCAAATGCAACAATACTAACCCAAAAGGCAAAAAAACAACTCTACTATTTGGCATTCAAAAATATGAAATAATTAGAGGGCATATGTTGTACACGGTTCATAACGCACGCTGGTAACAATTAAAAAAACCAGAAAAGAGAAAAAATTTAAACAAGAAACTTAATACTATAAATAAATGCACATAATGACACCAACCGGCTTTTGTTGGTGCATTTCTGGTGGAGTGACATTATAAAGCGGATTTAGTTACTCTACCTAATTTTCGTTAAGCTAAGTAAGCATACCAATAACACATTAAACATTTTTTCTAGATCAAAGCAATACAATATTTACAAAATGACACTCACCTTGAACTACAACGTCGATCAATTTCATATGGTCAATGTTATTTTTGTATCAGGCCGCAAAAGATTACCTTCAGAACATACTCGTCCGTGATCACCATGAACAACCTCACACGTCTGAAAATACAGAAAATTAATAAAGACTATTGTGATAGAATAGATACTTAAAAAGAAGTATATTCGAAATACCTGGCAATGTGTAAAGCGAAGTTTATGTCGGTTGTTGAAATCTTATCAGGGATCTTAGTTTGCGCAACATCATTGGTTTCCATGGCAACCGCCGTCTCAAGAGTTTCAAATCAATACTCTTCCAGATCCTAACACTGTTATAAGTAAGCCGAGCAGGCCCAAAAGAGCTAGAATTAATAGTAAAAAAATATCAAAACCAAAACATATAAAAAGAGCATCCCCAATAACACACATATCAAAACCCCTAAAATCTACAATAAAATTATGAGTATAACCTAAGATTAGGATTAGTAAACTCACTTAAAGATCTTTCTCTTTCTCGATTCTTCTTGCTGCCTGAATCGAACAAATTAAGCCTTCTGGGTAAATCTTTTTATCGATCCTAAGTCTTGGTTTTGACTCAGGAAGAAGATAATTAAGCCTTAAAATTTCTGTCGTGAGAGATTTTGTGTGTAGAGAAGATGATTCATTGAGAGAAGTGTGCTAACACATGTCATGTGGATTTAAGGATTCAGCTACAAAATTTTCTAGGTAAATATCATGAGGCGGTAGAAGCCCATCAACAAAATAAGGCTACACTAAAAGACGTTTTTTGTAGTAGTGCCATTTGGGGAATTGATGGTGATGGTGAAGCAGATGTATAGTAACGATTAGAGTTAAGTGAGGGGAAACTGCATATCCTCAATTTAGGGCAAAAGGGGTTTGGGGGAAATATTTGGGGGGAAGTATCGGAGTTAGAAGTTTTGAAATGGGCGGGAAATCAATTATTTCTGAGAGGGAATGAAAAAATGGAAATTGAAATAGAATGATTTTTAAATTAATAACTAATAAACTAAATTTGAGTGTGTTTGTTTTTAAGCTTACTAGTAGGAATACCCGCGCATAGCGGCGGCAATAAAAAATTACTAACATCAAACATTATTACGTAATCTTTCCTACCCGCTTAGTAATTTCGTTCACCAATGTATGTGTTCTTGGGGTTTCTCGTAACTTTCCCCCGCAACCAATACCAAAATAACATCATCATTCTTAAGGCATGTAAAAAGACAACACATCCCTTCGAAAGTACATAGTATAATGTAATCAAGTTTATATTAATTAAGAATTAAAGTTGTAAAAAAAATATAAATCAACATAAAAATATGCAACCTAATAAAAATGTAAATAAAAAAATAAACAAATATATCAAAATGTTAGTTGCATTAAAGAGCATAAAATTTAATAAATTGGTTAAAATTATATCAAAATAAAAGTAAATAGATAAAAGAATTCATTTGAAAAGAAAGATGATGTTTATAAATCAAAATGACACTATTTTTGAAGGGGCGGGAAATCAATTATTTCTGAGAGGGAATGAAAAATGGTATTGAATTGATTGAATTTTAAATTATAACTATAAATTGAATTTTGAGTGTGTTTGTTTAAGATTATATGTGGGCTTATTAGCTTATTTTATTTAGGATTATGTTTATAAGCCTTAATTTCTGGCTTCTTTTAAGACTTACGGGTTTATCTTTGTTTATCATATATAAATAATCAACTCACAAATTAATTTTGATTAAAGAATATAAATATATAGCATTGGGATGCAATAAAATATGATGTACCATCGCAAGTAGAAGAACTTACAAAAATTTAAGTAGCGTGACGAAAAAGAGGATGATGAGCGTTTCTCGTGACCAACGTTTTATTGTTAACCTAACTAGGAAGATGGAAAAAAATTACACAAATAAAATGATTTAGGAGATGGGTAATATATGTGGCCGAAAAAAACCCACTTAGAAAAATTTCAATGCAAACCCCACCATATCATGTGCATTAGGTTATCACTGGTCACATTCATTAATGGGTATTTAACATCATATGGGTCATATGCATTGGGTTGTAGTTGCTTAGAGTGTCGTGTTACGACACATCCATGACTGGTGACAATGGGTAATTAACTTGTATCATAGGTCATGTTCATTGGGTTGTAGTTGCTTATAGTGTCATGTTACGACACATCCATGACTGGTGACAATGGGTAATTAACATAGGTCATGCGTCATGTGCATTGTGTTGTAGTGGCTTATAGTGTCATGTTATCGACCAATACATGACTGGTGATCGACAATGGGTAATTAACATGGGTCATGGGTCATGTGCATTGGGTTGTAGTGGCTTATAGTGTCATGTTATCGACCAATACATGACTGGTGATCGACAATGGGTAATTAACATGGGTCATGGGTCATGTGCATTGGGTTGTAGTGGCTTATAGTGTAATGGAACCCATGCATGACCAGTGATAATGGCTAAATCACATGGATCATGGGTCATGTACATTAGGTTATCACTGGTCATATTCATTAATGGGTATTTGACATCATATAGGTCATATGCATTGGGTTGTGGTGGCTTATAATGTCATGTTATGACACATCCATGACTGGTGGCAATGGGTAATTAACATGGATCATGGGTCATGTGCATTAGGTTATAACTAGTCACATTAATTAATGGGTATTTAACATCATATGAGTCATATGCATTGGGTTGTAGTGGCTTATAGTGTCATGGACCCATGCATTACTGGTGACAATGGCTCATTCACATGGGTCATGGGTCATGTGCATTGGGTTATAGTGGCTTATAGTGTCATGGACCCATGCATTACTGGTGACAATGGCTCATTCACATGGGTCATGGGTCATGTGTATTAGGTTATCATTGGTCACATTAATTTAACCCCTAAGCATAACCAATAACCTATATCCTTTAACCCGTAATAGTTGACTGACGCGTGTAAAGCGGTCGGTAATAAATTACCGTTTAGAGATAGAATTACTTTAGGAAAAGTAATAACTATTAGTCCGAGGTCGTATCCTCGAAGAGAGTTGAATAGAGATTTACCATTTAGCTTTATAAAATCTAATTAAGCTCTAACGCAAATGTCTAGCTTATTTAACCCTTAAACTCTATGCCTCAGAGTAGGGCTGAGCATACGGTCCTCGGTCCGGCATTTTGGACCAATTCGGTCTTCGGTCCGGTCGGTCCGGTCCGGTCCAGTCGATCTTACCAAAAAACACAAACATTATGCCTTGTAGGACCGGACCAAAGACCGAACCGGACCAGGCCGATGACGCGTGTAAAGTGGTCGGTAATAAATTACTGTTTAGAGATAGAATTACTTTAGGAAGAGTAATAACTATTAGTCCGGGGTCATGTCCTCGAAGAGAGTTGAATGGAGATTTACCATTTAGCTTTATAAAATCTAATTAAGCTTTAACGCAAATGTCTAGCTTATTTAACCCTTAAACTCCACGCCTTAGAGTAGGGCTGAGCATACAGAGCATTCGACCGGACCGGACCGAAGACCGAACCAGACCGGGCCAACCCAGACCGAAAAGTACCATTTTGGTTCGGTCCTCGGTCTGGCGTTTTAGACCAATTCGGTCTCGGTCCGGTCCGGTCTGGTTTTAGACCGATGCTCACCCCTACCTTAGAGAAAGTGAAGTGAGACAAACACAAAACTGAGCAAATATTAAGCATTAGATAATAAGAAATAAGCTAGCTTAATAATAAGCTAATCTAAAAACTACTATTTTTATTAATTAAAATTGTAAACTTTTTATAAACTAAAACTATATTTAATAATGAAAACTTTTATTAAAAAAAGTTTGACTTAAAAATAAGCTGCACCAAAAAAGCTTTAAACCAAATAAGCTACAACTTATTTAGTTTTGCTAAATTCGAAATTTTAAAAGTGAAACAAGTTGAAAATAAATAGAGGGAGAAAAATTCACGGTTTAATAAGCAGTTTCTATAAGCACTCTTTAAGCTACTAGCCAAAAACAATGAAGCTTAAACTTCTATATTAAAAAGGAAATGCATAACATTAACGAATAGGTTACTTTGACAAGATGGTAACCCGCTTGACTTCCGTAAGGGAGGTCGCGGGTTTGATTCTCGCTGGGGTGTAACATCCTTTTTTATTTTCTTGTTTTTATTCTGAGTTAAATTAAACACCCCTTATCAGCATATAAACACTCTTTAAACACCAAAAACCATTAATTCTTATATATTGATTCTTAAATGTATAGTTTCGAGTCTAGAATTTTTTTTAAAACCTAAAAGTAGTTTAGGCTTAATAACGTGACCATATGTACCAGATTTTTGCTACAATTAAATAATGTGTGACAAAACTTGAGTCCATGATTTAGACACATAAACAAACACTTCATGTGACCATATATGACATTATGAATTTAGACACACAAACACTCAATGTGACTAATATGAAATTTAATGATAACCGATTTCACATTTTGCTCTAAATAATAGCCACATGAATACTTCACCATGTGACTATTATGAATATATTGGTCACATATAATCACCTTAAATGTGGCCATAAATATAGTTTAGTCACACATTTGTGATATGTTGTGGCTATTGTAAAGGCATATAGTCACATGATCATGCTAGAAGTAAATGTGACTATACACATTAGCTTTTGGCAAGCTAACACAAACTAAACTTTAAACACACATATTTAGTTACGTGACCATATGTACTGGATTTTGGCTACACTTAAATAATGTGTGACAAAACTTGAGTCCATGATTTAGACACATAAACAAACACTTCATGTGACCATATATGACATTATGAATTTTGACACACAAATACTCAATGTGACTAATATGAAATTTAATGATAATCGATTTCACATTTTGCTCTAAAAAATAGCCACATGAATACTGCACGATGTGGCTATTATGAATATATTGGTCACATATAATCACCTTAAATGTGGCCATAAACATAATTTAGTCACACATTTGTGATATGATGTGGCCATTGTAAAGGCATATAGTCACATGATCATGCTAGAAGTAAATGTGACTATACACATTAGCTTTTGGCAAGCTAACACAAACTAAACATTAAACACACATATTTAGTTACGTGACCATATGTACCGGATTTTGGCTACACTTAAATAATGTGTGACAAAACTTGAGTCCATGATTTAGACACATAAACAAACACTTCATGTGACCATATATGACATTATGAATTTAGACACACAAACACACAATGTGACTAATATGAAATTTAATGATAACCGATTTCACATTTTGCTCTAAATAATAGCCACATGAATACTTTACGATGTGACTATTATGAATATATATTGGTCACATATAATCACCTTAAATGTGGCCATAAACATAATTTAGTCACACATTTGTGATATGTTGTGGCTATTGTAAAGGCATATAGTCACATGATCATGCTAGAAGTAAGTGTGACTATACACATTAGCTTTTGGCAAGCTAACACAAACTAAACTTTAAACACACATATTAAGTTACGTGACCATATGTACTGGATTTTGGCTACACTTAAATAATGTGTGACAAAAGGTTTAGTGTAACCATATATGGCATTTGGTCACAGTGTTCAAGTGTGTGACATATTTTTATCACTATTTATATGTATATCGTGACTAATGCTTCAAGCTTACTTGTATTTGTCACGCGTTCCAAATTCATATGTGGATAAATAATATTACCAGTTACCTTTAACCACATAATGTTCGAATGTGTGGCAATACAGTTCTAATAGTCACACAATCAAAATTTTCATGTGTGGCTAATTAGTAAATGTTGTCTATTTTGGTACCTTTTGCCACATAAATATGTGAATGTGTGGCCATTTCATTTTGCCCATGTGTGACCAAATCCACTTTTTGTACTAGTGATTAGCTTCTCATAGTCTATCTTTTCTTCGTTCCCTTTGTTCGTAAAAACCCTCTTGTCTATTTTGTAAATAAAGTTGTCATTTAAAATGTATAGTTATAATTATTCTAATTTAGATAAATTAAGATAGTTAGCCAAAACCTTAAAGAAAGGCTGCACTTTTAGGTCGGATAGTAAGACCAATGAACCTCCTTTGAGAACTTATCAACTTTGGGAAAAAACTTTCTATGAGGAGACCCATAAGTTAGATGCTATGATTGATTTACCTAAGTCATAGCCTAAGAAAACATATGACGTGCTTTGTATCGGATCATAGTTTCATGTTGATAACATTTTTGTAGTAAGGTTTGTCGACTAATTCCCAAACATCTGGTCGTTCAAACTAATGAAGTTCCTCCTGCATCGCTTCAATCCAAGCATGATCATCCATTACTTCTTTGATGTTCTTTGGTTCTGCTCGACTCACGGTGAGTGAAAACATACATATTTCACCATCAGTGTCTAGCTTTCGTCTTGTTCTTACTGGTTGTGAAGGATTTCTAAGAATTTATTCCAGTGGATGGTCTTTAGTGTAGTCTAATGGTATTCTAAAGGATTTCGTTGATAGAATGTATGCATGTTTGACGGATCAACATGGCGAGAATATGACTCTCCCTCTTCATGTACCGGTGTACCAAAAATGTTGATAAATTCGTCTTCGTCAACCATTACATTTTCTTCTTGATTGATGTTCTCATTAGCAGTGAAAGTCGGTGCTTGAGTTGTAGAGTCTGGTGTGGATTGAATATCCAATTGAGTTAAATCTGCATCAACATTTGTTGAAGTAGATGGAGTTGTGTTTGGTTGTTGACATTTATCAGATGCATCAGCAGTATTAACAGCAGAAGATTTCGACACAACTTGAGTAGCTCCATTAAAATAGTCATCGAACATTAGACTAAATATCATTTCCAACTTATTGAATGACATTGTTTCTGTATTGTCTGCTATAGGAACATTTTCTTGACTTTGGGGATCGAGACTTAAACTATTATGTTCAAGTGCCATCGTTTGACATATTGGTGCAGGGCCAGAACTTTTGTGAGCTGACACCGTTTGAGACAATTCGTCGAAATTTACATGAATAGTCTCGACTATCAATCTTGTTTATATTTTATATACTCTGTATCCTCTTGATTGAGTAGCATACCCCACGAAAATACATGCATCACCGTTTTCTTTCATCTTGTCAAGATTCTCACCATCTCTGACAATGTAGCATAAGGAACCAAAGATATGAAAGAATTTGACAGTAGGTTTTCTCTTATTGATTATGTGGTATGGTGTTTTCTCATGTCAAAGAATTACAAGTGAATGGTTTTGTGTGAAACATGCAGTTACAATTGCTTCAGCCCAGAATAAAACTAGAAGGTTAGCGGCATTTAGCATTGTTCTAGCAGCCTCAACAAGAGTACGGTTTCGTCTTTCGACAACATCATTTTATTTAGGTGTTCGAGCAATTGACGTTTGGTGTTCAATTCTTTATTTTGAAAAATATGCTTGAAGAGTCTTATTCAGGAATTTCGTGCCTTTGTCAGTTCGCACTGTGCTTACTTGAGCCTGAAGTCCTCTTTGAATCAATCTGAGGAAATCGATGAGAACGTCTGATGTTTCATCTTTGGATCTCAAAAAGTGAGTCCATGTGTATCTTGAATAGTCATCGACAATCACAAGTACATATTTATTACCATTTATACTTTCTACTCGCATTGAACCACATAAGTCCATGTGTAGAAGATGTAACTGTCCTTTTGAGCTTGGGATAGTTTTAGTCTTAAAGGAACTACGTTTAGCTTTTCCCAACTCACAAGAAGAACAAAGATGGTCTTTGATGAATTTGAATTAAGGAAGGCCAGTAACAATATCATTCTTTGAAAGCAAGTTGATGGTATCAAAATTTAAGTGAGACAGACGTTGATGCGATAACCATGCTTGTGACGATGAAGCTTTAGCCATTAAGAAAATTGGATTAGGAGAAGTTGTTTCTTGAAGAGTGATTGAATAAAGATCTATTCTTCGAGAGCCTGTGAGAAGATCATTGCCTTTTAAATCACAAAAATGACATGAAGATTTCCGAAAAGCAACATCCAAATCCGCATCACAAAATTGACCAACAGAGAATAAATTGTGATTCAGCCCTTCAACATAGTAAACCCGTTTGATAGTGACGTTTCCTTGAACCATATCTCTATATCTAAGAATCGGTGCAAACTGATCATTTCCAAACCGCACCGTTCTTAGAAACTTTCCACGAAATTATGTAGAAGCCTGAGATTTCCCGTCATGTGCTTTGTGCACCCAGGGTCGAAGATGAACAAGATAAGTTCTACGAGCTGCAAAATGAGTATAATACAATGGAGTGTTGGACAAGTTGAATTCGCTAACAGCCGTAGGTTTCAAAATATTAGTAGTCCTAGATTCAGTTCCTAGAGGCAAACTAACATGCGTGTTGACATTTCCTGTTTTAGACTTAGGTACCCATTTATATCCTGGTGATGTAAGCTTAGTGTACCACCAACTACATGTCTTACTAACATTCTCATATAGTCTCGTTAATGTGCTTCTAGGTTTCTAGATAGTGGATTCTGAAGTAACGATTCTCTTATGGGTTGTTGCTATAGATTGGTTCACTTTTTGCTTGAGTTCTCTAGTTCCAGTAGGCACAACCATGGGCTTCTTAGATCTAGAATTCACTCCATTGATATAATGTAAAACACATGAATCATGAACTGCATTGAACAGACATTTGCCACAAGTCACACAAACAAAATCAACATTCGATGTTTTAGCATTTAAACTATCATTACACGCAGTTACAAACATTTTATTATTAGAAAACTTAGAATTTCTATGGTGGTCTTCTACTTCCTTCTTCTTTACTTGACTATTGTTTTGCATGACCCTGTCTTTCAGTTGAGTTCTCTTATGCTGTGGTCTGCTAACGCTGGTAGTGGGAATTACTCCATTAGAGAAAGACATGCGTTTGTTAGTTTTTCTAATATCTTGAGGTAACTGGGGTGTTTTAGTTTGTGCAGACCTAGTGTTCATTCTAAACATTCCGAGTGCAATCACGTTTGTGTTCTTTTGAACTTGTGTCTCTTTTTTCAGGTAAAATCTGTGTAGTGATTGGCTTTGATAAATCCTTCTTCAAATAAGTTGTAGGAACCGACCTTGACTTTGAAAAATCTTTCTTCTCTAGAGAATTGGAAAAAGGAATCGGTTTACCCAGAACTGATGGTTTTTGAAATTTAAAAGCATTTGGTTGTCGAACAACTGATGGTTTTTTAAACTTAGTTTCCACAGATTTTCTTTTTATCTTTTCAATGAGTATCTTTAACTCACTTATTGCAATGTTCTTGTCTTGTAACTGAGCTTTCAAATCATTGATCTCAAAGGTTTTGTTGTTAAGATCAGAACCCAAAGGAGTATCATGCTTTTTCCAAAGTTTATCATTCTTAATCTTTTCTTGAATTTGTTTCAAATACAATTCAAGAGAAATACAATGTTTCTCTAATTTTGAAAACCTTTTTTGACAACTCATTAAACGATTTGTTTTTGACATTTTTAGTTCGTTTGAAAGCTCATTTTCAAGACGTTCACATTTTTCGAGTGCTTCCAAATAATTACATGCCATCTCCGAATATTCATCAAGATTATTATAAACACCAAGTATAACATTCATATTATCAGCATAATAATATTCCATGGAAAGTCGATCGATTTCATTTGAAAATTGTGTTTTTTGAAGCTCTAGTTAAGATTGAAGAGATTCAACTTCATTTTCAAGAGATTTAAAATATCTCAAATCTATAACCATTTCGTCTTTCAAATTTTGATAAAATTCGACTACATTATTTGTGAGACGATCAGCAGTTGGATTCAATTTTTGTTCAATGACAATTTTCATATTTGGACTAACTAGAATGTTCTAGAGAGTGCCGTTTATGAGTTCAAAACATCGTGTAAGTCCTGAACAGAAAGACTGAACATCTTGTTTGATGTACTCGAAATTTTGACTACTTTTACATTTTGAGACCACAAAAGGGTTTCATCCATCTATTTTTTTCAACAAAGTTGTTTGTTTTTTTAAAACCTCTTTTGAGTATACATTATTTTTGGGTGTATAACTCATTCTCAAATCGTTTGAAAAATACTTTTGTTCAGCTGACTTTTCACGTTGAGGAACAAACGTTTCGTAAAGGTTATTCAAGTTTTTATAATCAAAAAGTTTATAAAATCACTTAATTTGATTGATTTTCTTGGGCAAGATGAATCGTTTCATCAGTTTCAGGAGCAAGCATCAAGGCAAGATTATCATTATAATAGCCTATATCATAAAGACGTGGATTCGCACTCTGAGCTTTCTTAAGGTACTAAGGTTTGACAAAACTTATTTTACAATTACGATTAAGCATGTTCATCGTTTGAACTGATTGACCGGTTTTATAAACAATGTCATTCAAAACTTTGACATGTTTTTCCAAACTGATGACTTTTTTTATTTCTTTGTCTTCACGAGTTTGGTAAAACTTTTCATGTTCCTCTTTTTGAAATGAAATTGTGGAAATGGTTCTTTGATGTGCAAAAAGTTCGTTTTCCATTTCTGAAAGCTTTTTATTCAAATTGATTATTTTTTCAGTATAAGCATGAAAAGACTTTTCAGATGTGAATTTCTGTTCCTCGAGTAAACCATAAGCTTTTGCATATTTAAGTTCAGCATTTTTTACAAAATCAGAGTCTTTGAACCTCGAAGCTTACTATTTAAGAACGTGTTTCTTTCTCGTAAAGCTTTTTTTGATGATTCTAAAGATTTATTTATTTTATTGCTTTCATCAATTTCAAGTTTCATTTGTTCAGTTAAAGAAGCAAGCAAATCACGTTCTTCCTGAAACTTTTGTTCATCCTGGTCAGCCTCTCCTCCATTATTACTCATATTTAATGAATCAAGAGTGGTATTAGTATCACCTTGTTCCACCAGATATGTGTCATTAACAGATTCAGATTGCTCAGGATATTCTTTTACCATGGAAAACACATTATAGTCATTGTTATTGTTATATACCTTTGCCAATGGCTCAGTATCAAAGATAGGTCCAGAGTTGTTAGCATCTTCTGAAATGACCTCTTGAATCTTTGCCATGTACATATAATGTGCTTCCAATTCCTGATCTTCAGCTTCATCATCTGTGTCATCCCGCCAATCAACTTGTTCTGTACTCAATCGAATCTTAGCTTCCTTTTGCTTACACAGCAACATCTTCTCCTTGTGATAAGCTAAATCCCGTACCCGTTTTGCTTTCTTGCATTCCCTTGCTACATGCCCAAAATCTTTATAGTTGAAGCACTGAATCCCAGTCTGCTGCACTACCTAAGTACCTACATTTTCCTTAGCCCCAACAACATTAACTGCCCACTGATTCTCATACTGCCTACTCTGTCTATCATACCCAGTTCTTCTGTCAGATCTTGGAGTATTATCAACATTCTTGTTCTTGGTGTTTGATGAAATTTTGAGGTTGTTGTTGACAGGTTTGTAGATTTTCTTGAAAGACATTAAGATTAAAGCCATGAGTTTTTCAATTTCCTTATCCCTTGGATTTGCTTCTTCATAACTGACTGCTTCAGGTTCTGAGTCATATCTGGGTGAAGGAGTATTGGCAATCCCTTTTCCTTTGTTTCTGGTAGCAGCTTATGATTTGGTTGATGAGCTTTGGTTGTAGTGGGTGGGTTTTGGTTGAGGATAATAAACTGGTTATTGAGTAGCAGCAACTAGTGCAAGTGGGTTAGCAGTCCTTGCTAATCTTTCAGCTCTTATCTCATTGACTTCATACTGGAGTTGCTTCAGGATGTCATAGAGTTTGTGATAAAAGATAGTCTTTGATTATTCTCTCTACTTAACAAGAGTCACAAACCTTTGCCATTTTGGTTTAAGCTAAAGTAAGAACTGATCATTCACTTGATGATTGGTGACTTCACACTGGTTTCTGACAAGCTCATTTATCATATTTTAGAACCTTGAGTAATACGAATAAAGTGTTTCACCATCTCGTGATGTGAACTTCCCAATTTCCCAGTACAGATTTGTCTTAAGATATTGTACATTAATAGACTCTCCTTGTTTCAACCTTTCAATTACTTTCCACATTTCTATTGCATTTGGACAAGCATCAACTGTAGATTAGATATCATTACCAATCCCAGTAAGAATGATCTGAACGGCTTTTGCTTCAACATCAATATGTTTCTTAATATCCTCTGGTACAGTTACATATGTCGCCATTTCTAGAGTGCCATCAATACCAGGTGTATCAGTTGTAGCAGAAGGAGCTCTGTATTGCTATTGGTATGGTACATGTGTGAGACGGTAGTGGATGAGCTCATGGTTTGGTTTGGTATTAATGTATCTTTTTATTCAGGATTTACACTGAACGGAGTTACCAGGTGCTAACATTGGAGGACGATTTTTGCCACCGGCTTCCATGATCGCATTGTTAAGAGCACTTGATGTTTGTGTTTAAAGATTGTTGTTATTAGACATTGTGAATGGATTACAGATCTTAATTAGATAAGTTTTGTGTTGTGGTTGATGTGGTGTGTTTGAATCGTGATAAAGTTACAAACTTTGAAAGTTATTTGACGTTTTGGTAAGAAAGTTGTAGACTTTAAAGGTTGTTGAGTGATTTTATTGTAAAAGTACTAACGGTGTAATTGTTTAACCGTGAAAGATTGGAACTTTTTATTGAAATAACACTCGTTAAGTCTTAAGCAATCCAAGTACTAACAATGTAGTCACTTTTTCGTTAAAGGTTAACAAAGAAGTACTAACAATCGTTAAAGGAACTATAAGGACCAATGTTGAATAAGGTTACACGTGTAGGGTAGAACTTGTAAAATTGAGTTAGGGCTTGTAATAAACCATGCAAAGCAAAACCCTAAACACCGTAACTCACTTACTCGGTAGATGCCAAGTTACAACTCACTATGGCTCACGTTTGGTTAACTTGGAGGTTCGGTGAAGTTGTAGTTCGATGAGAAGGTTCGGTCAAGGTCATTCGCCTGAGAAGAGGTTCGGTCACCTCGTTCGCTGAAAACCGAATGTCGAGGATCGCTCAACAAGGTTCGGTGATATGGTTTGATAACTTGAGGTTCGCCAAAGTAGATTCGGTGAGATGGTTCAGTGGTTGACCGATTCTCAAGGTTCGCCTAAGCTTGACCGATTCTTGGGGTTCACCTGTTGGCCGAACCTTGAGGTTCACCTGTTGGCCGAACTTGAGGTTCACCAGATTCGCTGGATGAGATTTTGAAGAAGGTTCGTTGGTGCAAAATCTCTAGTTTGCTCGTGGCACGTCCTTGTGGTTCGTCCGAAATTCAAACACATACACACAATTGCAACATCACTTTTTAAGGTTAAATCTACTAAAACATACGTTTTTAAGATGTAAAAAACACAAACTTTGGAACAAATAAACATTCATGATCAAAAAGTAAACGTTTATATGAAATTTGAAACATAACGACTTGTTTTATAGAGAAATAAGCCACAGTATAAGCCTAAATAAGCTCTAACACACATGAACACAATACTAATCCACTCGAGGGGATTAATATCACATGTTATCCCAAATTATTTAACCCATTTCACAATCACAAACACAATATGTAAGAGAGAGAGAGAGAGAGAGAGAGAGAACGAAGATGAGAGGAGATTAGAGATGCTAGAGAATGGAGAGAGAGAGAGAGAGAGAGAAACCAAGGCTTGGGACGCATAGGGTTTCCCGTGGGCCGGGCTTGGCTAGTTGTTGGGCTTTTGGCTCGATACATGGACAATATTAGCTTTATGTCCAAGCCCGTATTACCCGACTAGCCTATTACAAACTAAGACTAACATTGACTTAAATAATCGATTACATTCTTGTTTGACTTTATTATTTCTATAGCTAACAAAACCCGCACCAAACCGCATCATGCTCACCCCTAGTTGTAGTAGATGAATCCACAAGTGTGTGCTCATCAGTACAATACAAGAGACAATGTGTTGTCCTCAAATGAGTGCAACATTGAAAAAAATACAAGATCTCACTACAACAACCTTCACTACAACCCTTTTAACCTATACTACTTAATACGAGACTAGATCAAGATGATCTATACACAATAAACCCATATAATACCCTAGACTGAATACAAGATGATATGAGAGAGAGATTTAAGAGAAAGTAGGTGCAAAATAATCGGATAATGAAACCCTAGAGCGAGGAGGTGATTATATAATCAAAATATCCACTTCAGCCCCTCAACTTATACAAAGCTGCTAAACAAGAAAAAACATACCAAACTGTTAGAAAGAAGTGCAGGATAAGTCCTTGCACTTATAACAAACCATAAGCTGAACAAAGCTAATACATTCAACAATATGTGACATCATTGTAGTATTAGACAACATTGTAGTACATCATTGTAGTGTATTAGACAACATTATAGTAATAAGGGTTATAATGAAGTGCCAAAGCAATTGCATGTGATAATGGCTGCTTTTTAAGGTTCTTAGTTCGTTGATTATGGAGAGCGATGAAAGCAGACCCAACAACAGAAATCATCAGATTTATTTCATAAGTTTTAAAAAGATTTGTATCACAAAATTTTCAAAATCAGATTCATTTTTGAAAATAGGTGTTTTTGACATATTTTTACACTGAGATAAATCCATGGGTCCCGTGCACCAAGAACTCCCTTGTTCCTCTCCCGCTTGACAGCATGATTAGCTAATTAAGATTGAGGTTGCAATTGTTTTTCTTGCGTTCAAATTAGTCCATAAACTACAAACACATATATTATATATAGCAGATATGAAATTATTTAAACTATTCATCTAAGTTGAAATGTGATATTCAACTGTATTTAGCCCCACGAGATACACTTGATTTTGCCGTTTAAGATAATTTTTGTGAAAGTAATATTTTGTAGCTAAACAAACACAAAAAGATACTTGGTAAACTAATACAGTAATAAAATTTTATAACAATAGTTCAAGTTGTCTTTCTTTAAATCCTAATCACTTGAACCAAAGCACAAAATAGTTGCCACTGTAGAATACATTGTAATTTTATTCATCTTTTTCATGTGAATAAGTACTACACAACTGATAACGATTGACTAGTCTAGATGAATCATAATGGGCTAATGGTTACCACGAATTATAACTTAGTACGTAGCAGATTATGTCACATATGCATACGTATATATTCATATTAATAACGACAAGAAACAACGCAACAACGCATAATTATAGAAAGCAGAATGCGAACTAATGCATCGTGCATCCCCCTTTACCACTTACCATAAAAGCATAATACTTGGTATATACTATAACCATGAAAATTCACATTTTGTATTCGAAACAAAGTTTGAAATTGACTTGACTTTGTTTTATTAGTACTAGACGTATACTTGTGCAAAGCAACGGTGTATAACGGCAAATAATTATACATGTAAATTTGTGGATTTAATGTGATCTTTAAACGTAAAATAATAAAAGTTTGATAATTTAAGGATTAAATAATATTTAAGTTTTTTACAATAATTTTTTTTTCAACATTAAGTTCCCATAATTAAATTTCCTTAATTTTTCAACATTTAATAAAAGAGAGTAAATGTTTTATATATAGTATATAGATATAGATATAGATATATCAGTTTTAACAATATTACTAGAAATAAATTATATTGTATGCCCTTATTTATATCACCATAATAAGCATTTAATGAAATATTTTCAAGGCCATAACTGTAAATGAGAATTAATACAAAGATAAGAACGTATACCCGTCCATTCTATAGGTACGATAGGTTGAGCTATACGCCTAATAGGGTGTTGCATAGGGTTGGAAGCGTGGGTGTCAGAGCTCGAACTTGGCTCACATATATATATATAGTAGGGATCCGGTGAGAAGTAAATTAAAATAAGAAGTGGTGAGAAGTGACTAAAACCACACATTTGATATGCAACGACTTTCATTAGATGCATTTCTATTCATCTAGATGCACCATATAGAGTTTCGAAAGTTAATTTGATGTGTAGATGGTGCAAATTGATTTTCATGATTTTGTCACACGTAGAGGACCAAAAAATAAGAGAAATCATGAAATGCATCTAAAATACGTATATGCATCTAATTAAAAGCTAGAAAACACATTATGATGCATTATAATGCATCTAAGATTATAGAGACGCATCTAATTTAAGTCGATGCATATCGGATATGCGGTTATAGTTACTTCTTATCCTTCTTATTTTAAGAAAACTTCTCATTTGATCCTAACTCTATATATATATATATATAAATCGAGCTCGGGCTCAAGCTCGTCTTGATCTTCGTAATTTAAGCTCGTGAAAATTTTCACAAGCTCGAGCTTGGCTCGTGAAAATTTTCACAAGTTTGAGCTTGGCTCAAGCTCGAATAATATATATGACGTGTTAAATAAAATAAAGCTCAAATGAAACTCTGTTCGTTAATCGAATTAGGCTCGAGTTCTTTTATTTTTTTTAAGCTTGTTTATATATAAAGCTCGAGCTCAATTACTATATGAACTGCACGAGTTTGTTTGAGATATGTTTGTTCGATTTTTTATCGATCCGGTCTCGAACTTTTCACGACCGTTTCCGCCTTTAGTGTTGCATAAAGTAATATATATTGTTTGATTAATTTAGAGCAGGGACGGAGCTTAAACTATATTTTTAGGGAGGCTGAAGTGTCAATGATTAATTTCAAGGGGGGCAAATGGTAAAATATTTTTTTTTCAACTAAAACAAAGAACAAAATACATTAAATAAATTTTTTTTGGACGGGCCAAGGCTCACCCTTGCCCTAAGGATCCTCCGTCCATGATTTAGAGTTATTAAAAAGAATTATACTTCACAAAAATACAGATTTTACACAAAACATCGTATATAAAACTTTGATCTTGACACGGTTTTTATTAGCATTTGGTTTTTATTGTATACTATAACATGGAGTAATACGGTTTATGACATTTGGTTAAAATTAAATATTCAAACATGTATTAAATCGTTTATGTTTTTTTAAAGGCGGAAGATAATTATATAAATAAAAAGCTACTAGCAAGACGTTAGAAGTAAGAAAAGTACAAATACATATTAGAAATAAGCAAAAAACCTAGACTAGCATCTTCTCAAGGCTTTAACTGCGAGGGCTACAAAAAGAATGAAAAAACTCTTGCCTATACAAGACAAGAGAAAAATCTCCGCTCACGAAGGCCAAGCCACTGGTTTTCACTCTGAAGCGTTTTTGATGCAACCCCAAACAAGCCTCGTGAACACTAACAACATTTGATATTCGATACTTAATGTCAAATATCCATACTCATATTAGGATACGTTGACATACAACGTATGTATAAATCAACTGAGTATCATCATCAAAATGTTAAAATCTATAAGTCGAAGTGCATTCATACATGAACTGATCACGTTAATTAAGCTTATTATGGTTTCATCAGTTTACCGACACTAACAACAAAAGAAAAATAATACTAAAAATAAGTGTCATGGGTATGGTCAATAAAGACAAGCCGCCCACAAAGTGGCCCTAAATTATCCCATCTTAATCCAACGGTCTATCAAGCTACTGGAATATTCTGCTTTATCTTAAAAACAGAGATGAACAATTCAATCACGCCACGTGCTCAAAACCAAAATCTAAATCGTCACTATGACACCTGGCACTGAATCATGTGACATTATTTTAATCTAACAGTCAATTAGCCAATAGGATTTCATGCTTGTGACGTGCCAAGATAATGTCCATGCAGATGTTATTTCTTACTTTTTTTCTTACCAATGTTTATCCAGTTGAGTGTTGATATGGAAAAAATGGCACACGCCATTTTTTGCTATTGTTAATTTTAGGTGCTAATACACGTTGGAATTTAGGTGTGTGACTGAGAACGGTAATAATCACAAGATTTGGATCTATGTTTTAGATCGTGTAAAGATCATTTTTAGATTAAATTATTTCGATCTCATATGTTTTAGGTATCACGAGATTTTCATTTAGATAATTGAGATAATCACAGTTTGTTTTTAAGACACGAGAGAACAATACAAAACGCAAAAAAATGTTATTTAAGTTATGTTTGAAAGATATCAAATTTCTCATATAAAACATAACTGAAAATTAGTTAAATTCCATAAAAAACCGTTGGCGTGAAGAGTCCTAAAACAAAGGGCTTTGCCACTTAACCACGCACTTAGTTCACTTTGGTTAAGTCTACGGGCTTTGTGTAGTTAGATAGGCATAAACCAATTATTCTTGTATCTAGAACGATTTTTGTAATTATAAAATGATAGATGAATGAATTATAGAGACACGGCGATTATTCTAAATAAACAGTAGCGAGATCAATACAGCTAGAAGGAGTGTGCATATCGGCCCTCTTAACTCGACGATAAACAAAACCCGATTAAACCATTTATCTCAAGTAAATCAGAATTACTAGTACGTAGTGACGAATCAAATTGAGATTGTATCACAATTTTTAAAAATTGGTCCATAGTATGTTAAAATTATTAGTGTTTATAGTTTCTCAAAAGATAATAAGATATAGATATAAACCATGGTACACTGTCCATTTGTGTGTGGACTGATCCTGTCCCATTTGATATTCAAGCGTTCACTTGTTATAGTGTTTTTTCAACGAGAGTTGAGTTGAACACATACTAAGTAAAGATACTCTTCTTAGAGAATCTGCAATGAAGTTTACCAAAATCAGGGTAGGATGAAGCCGATTGGCGTCACCACAAGCTCGGGTAAACTGTCTTTCACTCTTCTTGTTTTTTTTTTTTGAACCGCAAAGATGGAATATATATAAAAAGAGTCTAGCAAGACGCTAGAAACTTAAAGTACAATAAAGTCAACAAAAAGAATTACATAACATCAAAAAATGGTAAAATCCCGAGACTTTAACTGCGAGGGAATCAAAAGGGATGAAAAAACTTTTGACACGAAGGCCGACGGAATATATTTGTCTGAGAATATATTTGTCTGAGAATTACATATGAGTCGAGAAAGTGGTTTGTGATGATAATGAAACTACTACTACAAGGCAATAATGATATAATATTGAAGATAATATAACCACGTACGTAGTATTAGCATTGTTCACTGGTGGATATGGCCATTGTCTATCGTAAATACCCTTAACAATGTTTGTTATGAACAAGTTTATTAAATAAACAATAGAATAAACTATGAAGCTTATCCTCCTGCGATAAGTAGAATTCGCAGGACCACCATAAACATCATAATAATAGTAAAAAGTGCAAATGATAAAACGATAAGTTAGAATGGTAAGAGTGGATGATGCGACAATGTTACAGGCATGTTATAGTGTCAAAATGGCGCCTATAACGCACGCCATCCGTCAATATTGCATCATGGTCTCCCGTTATAGTTTAAAATGTGATTCGGATAACACATGTTATGCGATCTTTTTTTCCTTTTTAGTGTGAAAGTGGCGTGAGTGGGGTTTTTCGTTTTGTGTTATAAAAATGTTATTAGAGAATATATTTTATTGGTTTTGTGTTATATGAATGGTATAAGATAAAATCCACATAACGCCAATAAACCACGTCTATAATTATCTGCACTTAGTAAGATTTGAATCTAAAAACTCAAAGAGATGGTAATTTTAAACAAACAATTTTATGGGTTTACTCTTGAGAATAAAGTTTACTTGGTATTTTGTACAGTGATCGATATTAATTCAAAACATAGGTATCGTGTTCGTCAAAAAAGTAAAATATTGTTGCGTGTAACATAAGTTCTACTAATATTGAATAAAAAACTCACAAGAACATTTGGGTATAGTCGCCATACTAAGAGATAACAAATTAAGAACTATTCTCGTTTTAGTTTTATTCAAGTACTTTGCTATGAAGTTTATACTTTAAGACATAGATTTCGAATTTAGAATTATGAATGGGCAAATTGAATATAAAACATGCGCATGTAAACTTTACATTTAAGGATAAGCCTCGGACTTGATCTTGATAACCATAAAAGTCTTAAACAAACTATATAAAATAAGCACTCCCTTATTCAACGAGGAATCATAGTATTATTTTAATATATGTTCGTTTGTCCTAACACATTGGAATCATGCTATGCTTTTTCCATTATTTCCCATTTGTACCGATTGCCATTATATATATTTTCCTTTTCGTGACATGGCTTTAATTGGTACTAGTAAGTGGAACTATGTTAGTATTACTTTATCATTAATTACTACCGTATTACTTATTTATATCTTCTCAACTAAATATTAAAATGGCATATTTTAACTAAACATGTTCGTAAATTAAGATCGTTGTGTATTATGCCCTAAAAGTGATTCTAGAGAAATATGGCATCTTGAAAAATTAGGTCTGGAAAATATGGAGTTTACCCTACTTAAAATGTACTTATATTTCTAGGTTTGGAATGTATAAAATTCTATGTTGTGGAAGTTAACAAAAGGCAGTAAAGTCACGTTATGATTTACGAAATAATAAGAAATAACAAGGATATCACAAAATCACCAATGCTTTGTTGTACAACTTTCTCTTACTTTCTTTTCAAGTGAAACGTACAAGAATCTATATTGCCAGTATATATACTTCTCACATCTCAAGCCAGTATACCTCAATCATAAGCTATAAACTTGAAGATTGTAATAATAGTTTTAAAAGCTCATACTCACAACTTATTCAGTGGCATACATTATATCCATCTTGATATTCATGCATTACGTATGTTTAGTAATATAACGAAAGATATTTATATCTATTGTTTGTCAATAACTGATCTGGTATGTTAAATGAGACTTGTCAATTGAGTGTGCCCATAAAAGAAAGTTTGTTAAAGCACCACAAATAAGAAATAAAAAAAAAGAGAGAAGAAAATGAAATATTCCCATAAGGGTATGGATGATCCCATTTAAACAAATAATACGAGTACTTGTGTGTGGCGTGTGCTTCCTAATCTTGCCAAGTATGGGATGCCAAGTCCCCAATAAAAAGTCAAAATTCAAACCAACCAATCAAAATCAAGAATGATGTAATCTCATCACAAATCACAAGTGGACAAAAAAACCTCTCAAATAAATTCTCATCAACTCTCCTTTGCAAACATTTCAAATACTCTCATTTCTCTCCCCCCTCTAAATATCTTCTCTTCATATCAACATAGTTTTGTGACAACTTTTTTATATAAAACTTTGGTTAGCAACTTAACATGGTAGGAAAAGATAATTCTAATCTCCCTCCCGGTTTTCGGTTTCATCCAACGGACGAGGAACTTATCATGTTCTACTTACGAAATCAAGCGTTGTCTAAGCCATGTCCCGTTTCCATAATCCCCGAGGTTGATATATACAAGTTTGATCCGTGGGAGTTGCCTGGTTAGTATTTTAAATAACGTTTATATATGATTTTTGTATGTTTTGATCATATGAATTGACTTGATGATTGTATTTGACGTGTGAAATGTAGAGAAAACGGAATTCGGAGAGAAAGAATGGTATTTCTTTACTCCTCGAGATAGAAAATACCCTAATGGGGTTCGGCCCAATAGGGCAGCTGTCTCGGGGTATTGGAAGGCCACCGGGACGGATAAAGCAATCTATAGTGGATCAAAATACGTTGGTGTCAAGAAGGCCTTGGTTTTCTACAAAGGTAGGCCTCCAAAGGGTATCAAGACCGATTGGATCATGCATGAATATCGATTAAACGAGTCACGATCACAACCTACTAAGAAAATTGGATCCATGAGGGTAAGCTAACTTGGTACTCTAGAAGATGATCTATTGTCAAAGTTAATTAATTAAGTTGTAAGACTTAAATATGGTTTTTACGTGTTTTTCCAGCTAGATGATTGGGTCCTATGTCGAATTTACAAGAAAAAGAGTCCCGAAAGAACTTTGGAACAAAGAGAAGAAAGTATCAATGCTCAAAATATCCCTAGTGAGAATCAAAATGTCGTCCAGTTACAATCAATGAAAATACCAAGAACATTTTCAGTTGATTTCTGGGATCTGGAATCGTTAGGCTCGATTTCTCATCTACTAGATGATCACAACGCGAACTATGAGAACAATAATACCGGAATCGAAACCGGGGCCACAATGGGAATCATGTCTCAGTCATCAACTCCATACCAAGGAACAAGGCTAAGGGAACCACATTCCATCAAGTTTGAAGAGAATTATCAAAACAACAACTTAAACCAACCGAATTTTTACAATTCAATGTTTGAGTTTTAATGATTCTAAGATGGAATGGAATTGACATAGCAAGAGAATGTTCAAATGCTAAAGTGACAAAACGAAGGGCAGATAGAAATATATATACGGATAATTGTAAAATAGGTCATAAAAATTGGGGGATATCTCTTTATTTATCTGTAGTTTCTTAACTCCAAATGGAAAAAAATCTTTATTTTCCAGTTTGGATAATTTTGTAAAAATGGTTTCAAAGTTTCTTTTAATATTTTCGATTGAGTGTCGCCTTGATTAATATTTAAAACTAAGAACTACTTTATACTTTACAACCAAATAATGTGTATTGAACTTTTGGTAAATAGAATTGGATTAGGAATCTTTACTTTTGTATTTAGTAAAGGGAATATGAGATATTCTATAAAAAAAACTACTATGAGATAAAAAAGAAAGAATATCTATTGGTGCGGTGTCATCATTTGTGACTAATAAACTATGGTTAGTTGGTACTAGTGAAGAAAATTAGGGTTCAAATTCTTGGAATGAGCATTGCTTGACATCTACTAAGCTGTATACTTTGGACTTTAATCCCATAGTTAATTGTAATACCCGTACGTCAAATTGCTTTTAAAATATCTCAGTTCATACTTATTTCAAGTTTCAATTAATCAAGATCAAAAATCACGAGTCATTAACACAACATAAACAGAAAGATAAAAACTTAACTATTATTTATAGAGTTAGAATACATCAACTATTGCGACAAAAACAAAGAAAAACTGAATATGCTATGAGTCAATTATGTAACATTGTTTATTTGATTTGATTAATCTTATCATCTTATCACGCGTACACACTTTAATCATTAATTACACATACTCGTACATTACATTGTAGATAAAACATCTGAGACCACCTTCAACCATACATTAACATGTTTCGTGTTTGTTTTGGTTTGCATTTGATTAATATTAAAAATTGTGAAATCGACAAAAATGGAAAGTTGAAATGGAGTTATATGGTAGATTGGTGTGGTAGGTGTGGACCAATTAAGATCAAAATTAAAGTATTATTAAAGTGTCAAATTTTCATTGGGATTAAACTCTTGTTTGGAAAGAGTTTACATCACTTCATATTATTACAAAAGTGTTTTGGGAGCTAAGCCAATTTATTATATTATCGGTTCCAATGATACATCGTTGGGTTTAAAATAGAATATAACATAGTGCATGTGTTAAGGTGTTATTTGAAATGCTTTTTATAGTAGAAAGAGGGTAACAGATGAAACTCACGTTTGCTTAATATATAAAAAGATGTATATCGCATAAACATCGTAACCAAAATAAAAAGAGTTAAGTACATAGATCGTCCTTGTGGTTGTCCTGAAATTGCAACTTTCGTCTTAAAAGTCTCGAAATTACACCAGTCGTCTCTGTAGTTGTCCATTTTGAGTTGACCGGTCCTTTGACCCTAACTTCATCCAAAATTTCGTTATCTTTAATTATCGTCAGGGGTATTATTGTCACTTCATAGCAAATAGTTAATCTCAGGGACCAAACATGCAACATCAATAATAGATTATTAAACTTCCACTTTTTAGAACAATCCACCCAACTAAAACGTGCATTTTAATACATTCTTATAGACACCAAAGAAGGTCGCGAGGAGCACTAAGATCATCAAAATATTCGCTTGGAAGAGAGGACACGCCGCGTGAAAAAATATTCTTATTCCTGTAAAGCCAAAATGAAACCACCAGACCATAACACACCCCTTCTAATAATCTTTTATTGCTTAGAAGGCTACGAGCCGTAAGAAGTTAGTTATCACGAAACGATCTCATCAAAAGAATCAAAGCTGCATGTAAAACTCACACTCACCAACAAAATACAATAACCCTCCGAAAAATTGCTTCTATACTACAAAACTACAATTAAAGAACAGAATGTTCGATGATTACACCCGATCTTGCATAGAGGACATAGAATAGAACGGTTATCTATACTATACCGTTGAATGTATCCACCGAGTTCCGGTAAACCATTTTATACGCACTCCAAGCTCAATGTGAACATTGATTTAAATAGGCACTTTTTAATCCATTTGTTTTGGAATGAAAATATCTGGTAATCTAGTGTTGTCAATATACCTTCGCGCCGCGAAGCAAACTGAAATTCCCAGTACTCTTTCTAAATCCCCATTCGACCACCTATCCTCCGAATGGATCCTTCAACATCAGCTCCCTCCAAATGTCCAAAAGATGATACACTGTATGGATTTCAATGCGCCACGACGAGTGGCATCCTACGAAAGAGGAAGATAAAGTAGTTGCGCAATTTGAAAGCTACGAAATGTGTTGTTTACCTCAAGCGCATAATGCGTGAAAAAACTATTAAATCGCTGCTCCCCTCCACGCGTCCTTCCAACATGAAGTATTCGGACCCAAGTCCTATTTTCTTATGCATCATACTGATAAGATCATTCCATGAGAAGCTAACTATCCATTTCTTTAATATTATCACACCAAATCGACTTAATGTCCGACATTCCCGCTCTACCCAATCCTACCATCAACTCCATGTATAGCTTATGATGACAATAAAAACCATAACGAGTCACTTGATTAAAAATTGCCAAACACATTTAAACATTAAGCTCTATTAAGAGCGAAGATAAACAGTACACCAAGACTCCTTTCTTCTTTGACGTCAAGACTTTATTTCCAACTAACCCCATTGACCTTTACTATCAAGATCAGTGCATTAAAAAATTGACACCTGGACTTGATTCCAAACTGTTGTAGAACCAACATGTAGGAACTTAAATATAGACATATGATAATTAGGCATTGAACCAAAGTGACCGCTTTAAGAAGCGTGAGCTACCTCATTAGAGAATGTTTTTCATCTTCCATTTAGAATAGGCGATTCACCATTTTGTAGCGATAACCTCATCCTCATGATTTTCCGAGACATACATCCCCCTACTTTCGAGCCAAGAAAAGAAAACGGAGTATTAAGAATGCCACAACCAATATGTCTCGTAACTTCTTCGACCTTCTCTATCGAAACCGCTAACCCCATGAGTTTACTTTTACTAAGATTAATACTTAGACCCGAAGCCCGTTCAAAACACTTTAACATATACATTAAAGTATCAATATTCCGCTTACTCCATTGACCCATGAATATAGCATCGTCCGCATAAAACATATGAGATAAAGTCATAGAAGAGTTAATCTTGATACCATTAAACATACCCGCATCCTCCACTCTTTTAAAGGACAAATGAAGACTCTCCATAACCAATATAAATAAGAAAGGAGATAACGGATCACCTTGTTTTAAGCCTTTATAAAATTGAAATTCCTCCGTCGTACTTCCATTTACTAAAACCGAACCACGAGAAGATCGAAGGCATTCTTGTATCCAACCACACCATTTAGCACCAAAGCCAAAACGATTTAAAACGTCTCCTAAGAAATCCCAACGAACGGAATCATAAGCCTTTTCAAAATCAATCTTGAAAATAAACGTTTGTTTTTTTTTCGCTTTACACCATTGAAGAACCTCGTTGAGAATGAGCGGACCGTCTAGAATTTGTCTATCCGCCACAAAAGCCGATTGAACCTCACTAACTAAGTCACCCAACACACCAACAAGCCGATTAGCCAAAATTTTCGCAATAATTTTATATAAGCTCCCTATAAGACTAATTGGACGAAAGTCCTTAACCAATTTAGCATCCGGAATCTTAGGGATCAAAGCAATAAACGACGCATTACAACCTTTAGGAAAATTACCGGAAGTAAAAAAATGTTGAACCGCCGCCACTACATCCTTTTCAATTAAAGACCAATATCTTCTAATGAAACCAAAAGTAACTCCATCCGGTCCCGGAGATTTATCAATCCCACAATCCCACACCGCCCGCTTAATCTCTTGGTACGAAATATCACCTTCCAATTCATTTTTTTTCAGCTCACTAATCGTACGAGGAAAATCAATATTGATCACTGGACGAATACGACGAGGCTGCTGGAACCGAGTACTAAAATGCTCCAAGAACTCCTTTTTAACCATAGCCGGATTATCGATCCACATACCATCTTTTAAGACTCCACGTATACCAAGTTGATTACGTTTCTTATTTAAAATCCCATGATAAAACTTTGTATTCTCGTCTCCTTCTATCGCCCATTTTATCTTAGCTTTTTGCGCCGCCTCCAAATTATCCACTTTCTCCGCTTCTTGGATGTCTTTAATGATCTCCATTCTTTTATATAGAATATCATCCGTAGCATTGCCTTGGTCAATAACAATTTCCAAGTCATGGAGATCTTTTTTAAAAGCCCTTTTTTTACACTTATTAGATTGTCTCTTCCCATTCCACTCACGAATACACTTTTTGAGAAATTTCATCTTATACATCAAGTACAACATAGGATTTACCTCAACGATTGGACATTCACACCAAGCTTTCGAAATCATCTCTTCAAATCCGTCTATCTCGAACCAATAATGATACATCCTAAAAGGGATAGGGCCATAATCATGGGAAGAATCACGCAACATAATAGGTCTATGATCCGATAGGTACCTATCCAACGTTAAAGCCGAAAAGTTAGGATTCACACCCAACAAGCCTTCCGACATAAGAAACCGGTCTAGCTTACTCATCTTCTTAGCGGATCTATGACACCAAGTGAAAGAACAACCTCCAAGGGGGATCTCTTGAAGATTTGCTTGCAAAATAAATCTATTAAAAGCATCCGCGCCATGAGCATGAAATAACGAGCCAAATCTTTCATTCTTGAATCGAACCTCATTAAAATCTCCCATAACGATCACCTCCCCGTCCCATTTACTAATCACATGAACCAAATAATCCCAAAGCATTTTCTTTTCGGCATATTCTTGAGGAGCATACACCGAAATAATCAAAAGATTTACACCACTACATAACCAAGACCCGCTAATCATAACAAAATAATCGGAAATCGTAGAATTGTTTTTCTTAAAAGCCGACTTCTCCCACACACATAAAATGCCACCCGAATTACCAACCGCCGGACTATACACATACTCACGAGTCGAACTCGAGCTCAAATCTTAAGGCTCGAACTGAGCTGAGCTAGAGCTCTGACAAGCTTGGGCTCGGCTAGGCTCGTTTCCACCCGGGCTAGGATTACATCCATTTTCATCTCATTTGCCAACAACTCTTTCTAATGGTCCGGTATTCTGTAAAATGATCACATCATCTTCCTCGGAAAATCGTTCCTCATAACATGGTTTGCATTTCAACTCACCAATAATCTCTTTATACGTTTGATACTTACGGTATTTCACATATATCATCTGCGTACAACGAGCTATGCAATTTTTACTTGGTTTTTGATAGTCTTAATCTTTAAATAATAAATACTTTATATGTTTGATACTTATGGTATCACATATATCATCTTCGTTGTGGAGTTCTATTATTAAAGAATGTAACGCCCTTAAATCTCAAGGTTTAGACCTAATCTCTCATTGTAAAATTAGAGTTGGTAACGGTATGTCTACAAGTTTCTGGCATGATCAATGGTTAGGTGATTCTTGTCTTCGGTTAAGCTATCCTCGTCTATTTGCTCTCGAAAATAATAAGGTTTGTTCGGTGGCCACTAAGATGAGCGCTCCTTTTGTTTCGTCTCTCCGTCGTGAAAGATAAAATAGGTGGAGTAATTGAGAAAAGCATGTACTATTATGAAATTGATGGGTATTGTTGGGTTCATAGATCAACAAACTCTCATGGTTGAATTGAAAAAAAAAAATTGTGTCTCATCTTTTTTTTGTGTCTCATCTTTTTTAATTTTTCCAATTAATGCTTGCTTTCATAGTCAAACCTTGGTTTATATGTCTCTTATTAAGTTATTCATTCTTTCTAAAACATAGCAATTCGAAATTAAGTCTACTTTGGATTCATATGTGTTGTTTGTCCTTAAATTAAGGTCTAGAAATTTGTTTTGTGTTGTTCACTTGTTTGTGTCTTGCATTATTCCAAGCTTAGTGACATACGCGATATCTCATGTAAGTTTATATGCCCCTCATATATATTTACCCATTATACATATACACATTAGGTGACTGATCCACTGTCGTTTTGACAGTGGGTCACCTGCTACAGTAACGGTCTCACGTTTTTGTGTCAGCCCGATTTGAATTTTTTTTTTAAATTTGTATGCACAAAGTATGAGTTAAAAAAAATATTACAAAAGTTCTGATTTATTCAGATAAAAAAAATACCCGCGGAATAATCTTCGATACCTAATAACTTTAAAATAACCGATATAGTCACAAACGTACAACTCATTATATTAAAAAAAACCCATATAGCAAAAAAAAAACAACACTTTAAATATGAGACCCAACACATAAGCCATATAAAAAAAATTATAACTAATATACACATTTGTCGACAAACTAGCCTAAAATTCGCATAAAACGTGGCCCAAAATCTGGCCCAAAGTAAAAAAAAATACAAAACGGTTCCTCAACTTTTAACTATTTACGATTTTCTTACACAAAAAATCCCGTAAAAAAATTTACAAAAAAAACACGTCAAGTTTTTATTGTTCACAACTTTTTTACATTCATCGGCCCAAAAAAAAGATATCGAACCGTCCCAAAAAAAGAAAATATTCGGGAAAAAATTAGCCCGTCCCAACGCAAATTTTTTTTCCCCGAATCATACAAAAAAAAAAAATTAAAAATTACCCCCGCCATAACGCATCGCCCAAAAAAACCCCCGAAACGTAAAAAAAAAAAAAATTTCGGAAAAAAATTAGCTCCGCCGCAACGCGCGGATTCTTTTGCTTGTTATTTATCAAAAATCAAACCACATTACTCCAAAACTCACTCTTTTTTTTCATTTTCACCCCGTTATTGCTGCTTCATTCTTAACTGGTCCTGTCTTATTTCCCGACAAGAAATGCTATATCCGCAAAGAGTTTATAAAATTATACTCGCATAATGACTTGTCAAATATATTTGTCAATCACATTGCATGATTATTTCTCTTTTTTCTTTCCTGACTTTCATATTTGATTGTCAAGTCATTGTGTGTATATTATTTTACAGGATTAGAATCCTCTAAAGTTGACATGATAAATCATGTTTGATTATAATTTGAAAAGATATTTTTTCCTATTTTATAAATCTTTTGTATATCTAACATTTCTATTTCCCGACCATATTTGCCCGAGTTGATTTGTTCTTATTAAAAGGGCCAATCAATTCCCTTAAACAATTAAAACTGATTTTGTTTCCCATGTAAAATACGATGACAGCTATAATTACGGGAGAGGTTTTGAAGACATATTTGATTAGAATCAAATAAAGACTTTTATGTGTGCGAATCAATTAAAACTGATTTTGTACATATCACTCTCCTATTTTTATACATTCATTTATTTCACTCTGCTAAATGTTCAACAATCACTAATAAATCTACGGTAAGCAAAACCCTATAATTGCTCCTAGCTGCCTCAATATTTTAATAAAAAAAAGACATTCAGCTGTAAACTGCTTATAAAAAGCACATGACATTTCATTAAATTCTAACCAACATCCTTAATTATTTCTTCCTTGTTCTATCCATTTCTTACTATACATCTCATTTATCATGGCTGGAGTATTGAACTCCTGTAAGAACATTAACTTGTCCAACAACAAAAGAAAAAAACTCATTTTAGGTGCTCTTGCTACTATCCTTCTAGTTTCGGCTTTTATCGGCATTGTCGTTGGTGTCACATTGTCGTTGGTTGTCAAATCGACGAAACTCTAGATCCAGCGTAAGGCGCAGAAGAGCCATCCCCCACAAACAGTTATCCTACCTAAGATTCTGGAAAGCAATCACAACAAAATCCGTGCGCGAGTCAGTACTATTTGTAGCGGAGCGCGCGGGTGCCAGCCTGAAGCTCACAAAATCGTAAAGTCATCATGTAGCACCACATTCTACCTCGAACTATGCTATTCCACCATAGCTAGCCACCCTGAAGTAAGCACCACACTCAGGCTATCTAACAGTTTATAAAAACTACCTTTGTCTTTTTTTTTAAATCGCAACGGCCACCCCATTCGGACTATGTGAAGTTTACAAGAATTAAAATTTACTATTAGTTATTTACGATTTTTTATATAACAAACTTTATTTACCAAATATCTAAGAAACATCTAACAATTTTCATATAAAAAAATGTATCGATGGAAATGTCTTTAGATTGCGAACAAAATGAGCATAATATTGCAAAGAAACACCTAACAATTTTCATATCAAAAAATGTATCGATTGAAATGTCTTTAGATTGCAAACAAAATGAGCATAATATTGCAATACTTTTAATTGACGTCTAATTTTATAAAAAATGTTGATGTTTGAATTTTCCTCCGTCCCATAAGACTAAACACTATGGTTACCAAATCACCACCATTCTATGGTCACATCAAATCAAAAATATTAAAATACTCCACTTTATGCCAAATGCCTCACAAACACACAAAAAAACATAGGAAAAGTTCCGTGGTCTACACCACCGAATGAGTTCAAAGATTTAGTAATGATGCGCGTCTAGGAATGACACTATGGCTTTGGCGCGTGATCACGGTCGTTAGTGGTTTGTAGAGCACCCATCATAGTTGATAGTCTAATAAGTGTATACTTCCAAAATGCAAAAAGTTTTAGGAATTCTCAGTAACTACATTATTTGAAAGGATTATGTGCAATCAAACAATGGCTTTTACAACTAGCCTTCATAGAAATGCCGAAGAGTCACACCGGTGCATACAAAACTAAGTTTTTATGAATTTGAAAGATTGTTTCATTCACTTAAAAACTAAAAGATGTCATCACATCATAGACATTATAATGTGTACTATGGGTCTACAAAGAACATTATGACCGTTCTAAACACCTTCTAATGTTTAAACTTCTTGATAAATAAATTTTTTACTTCTCATCAATTATATATATTGTTAAAGTCAATTTTGTGTTGTCATAAGATACGTTTTAAATTTAGACTTGTGTTAATTATTTCAAAGAAGAATAACCATAAATTACTTGGTTACTTACTTTCTACTTTGTTTATTGTAAGGACTATTATATTTTTCTCACGATGCATTTTCATGTTTCGACTATATCAATTTAAGGTGTTATTGATAATTTTCTTAATAACACAAATTTCAGTATTTTATATCTCAACACCAAGTATGTTAAAGGTTGAGAGAATGTTGAAGAACATTGTCATCAAGTATATTTGTACACTGACTTAATGTATTATGTTACTTATGATAGGTTATCACCCAAGCTCTTATTCGAGTATAATTGTCGGTATGAGATTATTTGATAACCTTACAATCAAGGATCCTACTTGTGTTCTTTACATTATGTTAAAGGTTTGCTATTCTTATTATTGTGCACATTACGAGATCTTATGAGCAAACAACTTATGGTGGATCATATGAATGGTTTTATTTTCATTCATATTAATTATGGCTTATGATAATCATTCTTCATTTAGAAGAGCTAATTGTATAATCGGTAGGGGTTCTGCATTAACTGTGATGCAAGTGATTATGCTGTTTTGCATTAGTAATTTTATTTGATCATGATGAACTTATTAAATCAACAACTTGGCCAATATTAACTAGTACAAAGCATAAATAGGTATATGAACAAGTGGAAGAATGTTAGCAAATATCTTATTTTGAAATTGGATATTTCTTCATAATTATGGCATAATCTATTTAATGCATTAGTATATTTGTACATTATATAATGTTGATTTATATGGGTAATATTAAGAGTAATTAAATAATGTTGTACAAAATGTAAATGGAAATAAGACCAAGTGGGAGTATGTTAGCATATTCCATATTATGGCCTTAATCTATTTACGTCTAATATATTTGTACATAATGTGATTAATTTATTTTAGGTAGTAATTAATTAGTTACCATAATGTGACTTCTAAATCTTGATGGATTATATTATATATTATAACTTTACTTAAATTAGGAGTTGATCACTGCTTGACCTCTCTTATAAATAGAGGATTATTCACTTTATAAAAATACACACAAACATTACGATTCATCACTAAAAAGAGTGGATTAAGTGGAAGATCTCATCCTACCCGTGTTCTTCGTTCATGGTGATTTCATCTCTCGTATCAAGTAAGTTTTAATGTTATGCTTAATGTTATTTGATCGTTTATATTATGATTATATGTTTCTTGGGATATTAATCAAGGGATATGTGGTTTGCACCCCCACCCACCCCACTTACTTTTCTATTATCCATTTTATTGACAGGACAATACAGTTTTTAATGGGTTTTTTATTTCGTATATTTTGTCTTTTAATATTTTGATTTTATAGTTTTCGCTCCGCATTTTTTTTCATCAGTTTTATTCATTTTATTAGCAGAACAAAGACAGTTTTTATATTATTATTTTTTGTATTTTAACAGTTTTGACTTATCAAACATTATAATTTTTATTTCATTTTTTTTATTTTACAGTTTTATAATAAAAACAAAATTTTAAAAACAAATAAAAAAAAAAAAAAAATTAAGTAGCGTGTAAATCCTATGTTGATGGTGTATGAATTCTCCAAGCCTTAATGAATATGATTATATGTTTTTTTTGAGAATTAATCAACAATTTTGTTTCCATGTAAAATCAGTCATGTCAAAGTGGAAATGATAGACAGCTAAAATCACGGGAGAGGTTTTGAAGACATATTTGATTAGAATCAAATTAAAGCTGTGGATATGTTACCAAATTTCATGAACATAATATAATTGCTCCTAGCTGCCTCAATATTCTAATAGAAAATGACATTCAGCTGTAAACTGCTTATAAAAAGCACATGACATTGCATTCAATTCTAACCAACATCCTTAATTATTTCTTCCTTGTTCTAGCCATTTCTTACTATACATCTCATTTATCATGACCGGAGTATCCAACAACAAAAGGAAAAAACTCATTTTAGGTGCTCTTGCTACTATTCTTCTCGTCTCGGTTTTTATCGGCATTGTCGCTGGTGTCAAATCGAGAAACTCTAGATCCCATAACTCCAATCCCCAAAGGATTACGGATTCTGAAGCTCACGAAATCGTAAAGTCATCATGTAGCACCACATTCTACCCCGAACTATGCTATTCCACCATAGCCAGCCACCCTGAAGTAAGCACAAAGGTCAAAACTCAAAAAGACGCCATCGAGCTTGCTGTTACCATGACAACAAAAGCCGTAAAACTTAGCCACTTCAAGATACAAAAGCTCACTAAGCGAAGAGGTCTCAGTCCGCGTCAGATGAGAGCACTTAATGATTGTCTCGAAATGGTTTCTGAGACATTGGATGAACTTGGTCAAGTAACCAAAGACCTAGAAGAGTATGACACCAAGAAATCACTCAAACAACACGCGGAGGATCTCAAGACGTTAATGAGCTCAGCCATTACGGACCAGGAGACTTGTCTTGACGGGTTTTCTCAAGACAAGGACGATAAAAAGGTCCGTAAAGAGCTTGAGAAAAGCGAGAAAAGAGTCGAGAAAATGTGTAGTAATGCATTGGCCATGATATGCAACATGACCAACACAGACATAGCTAACGAGAATAAGCTCAAGGGGAGAAACTTAAAGGAAGAAAAACACGACACAGAGTGGCCTCATTGGATGTCTGTCAAGGACAGGAAGCTGTTGCAGTCAGGGACAGTGACACCAAACGTTGTTGTGGCTGCAGATGGTAGCGGAGACTACAAGACCGTGGCTGCTGCTGTGGAAGCTGCCCCGAAGAAGAGCAAGACAAGGTACGTGATTCGGATAAAAGCAGGAGTGTATCGCGAAAATGTGGAGGTTCCAAAGGGGAAGACAAACATAATGTTCATGGGAGATGGTAGAAAAAATACAATTATCACCGCAAGCCGGAGCGTAAAAGGAACCGGACACACCACCTTCGAATCCGCCACAGTCGGTACGTTATTACTTATGTACCATGTTTTCTTTCGTTTACATAACAAATGTAAGATCATACATTCACACTCCATAAGCTATATATTTTCATCTAGGGTAAAATGAATTTAACAGTAGTCCAAATCTAGTTAAAACTAAGAAATATTAATGTAGTTGATGACACTACAAAAGCTAAGGAATAATTGTTAAAATTTTAACTTTGATATAAAAGTATGGTGTTGGACAAAGAGTAAAATAGAATGAGTCAATGAGACAATCGCAAGTTGCAAGGATATGGACAGAATTAAAATGACCGTTTTCGAAACATGTGTTACGAATTCTACAAAGTTAATTACTTTATATATTCTATTCTACTTTTAATGATTTTTTAGGTCATGTATTCAACCTTGAACATGTTTTACTTTCTGACTTCTTGGTTTGCGTTATGATTTTTGTGACAACTTTATTCACTTTATTTTCGTCAACTTGAGATCGATTGCACTCGTGAGAGCATAGCAGTCGACAAAAGTTGTCTATAATTCTGTAAAATTTTAATTGGATTTTATTATATTTTAGAATCATGTAGAATTTCAAAATGATTTCGGTCAATGATGACATTAATATGTGTCAAGCCAGCCTATATAGCATGTGCCATGTTTGTCCATCCAATCTACATAAAATAAGAAGCCAATTAAGAACATGACCAACATTCCGATTGATATAACATCATATTTATATATTAACAAGTTAGGTTAACCCGCGCTCTGCTGCGGGATGTTTGGCGGCCGGTGTTTTTGGTTGGACGTGTTAGAAGGTATATTTTTGCAAAAAAATAAAATTAAAGGTCGTTAAGTAATGACCGATTTCAAGCACTGTTTTGGTGCATTCTAAAAAAAACTAACGGTCGACCGCTAGTGGGGAAAGGGGTATTTTATAAAAAAAAATTAAAATGAGGGTAGTTTTCGTAATTTAACACATAGTGCGAGGGGGTATTTCGTAAATATTTGAGGGGCTATTTCGTAAATAAAAAAAGGAACGGGTCGGGGCGGACCGGGTCGGGTCGACCCGACAATACCGATAACTGAAAAAATGCGAGTGAATATTTTGGAAAAGAAAGCAAAAAAACAATTTAAAAAAAAAAAAAAACCGATCGGACCGGGTAGGGTTGACCCGGCGTATTAAATGCACCCCGGTCAACCCGGTGCATTTAATGGACACTAAATGCAAAAGGCCATTTAATGCATGCGAGAGGGTATTCCGAGGGAAAAAAAAGAAAATTTTATTTTAAAATTTTTTTGAGAAAAAAAATAACGGGACGATTAGCGGAGCGCGAGGTTTGAGGAAACTTAAAGTTTTATTCATAAAAAAACAGACCGATGACTAAAACAGTGCGAGAGGGTATTCCGAGAGAAAAAAATGAAAGTTTTATTTTAAAAACTTTTTGAGAAAAAAAATGGTAAAAAAAAAACTAACTGTTAAAAAAAAAATATTCATAAAAAAACATACCGATGACTCCAACAGTGCGAGAGGGTATTCCGAGGAAGAAAAAAAAGGAAAATTTTATTTTAAAATTTTTTTGAGGGAAAAAAAGAACGGGACGCATAGCGGAGCGCGAGGTTTGAGGAAACTTAAAGTTTTATTCATAAAAAAACAGATCGATGACTCAAACAGCGCGAGAGGGTATTCCGAGGAAAAAAAAGGAAAGTTTTATTTTTAAAAAAAATTCAGGAAAAAAAAGGGAAAAAAATGATAAAAAAGAAAGAAGTAATTGTTAAAAAAAAGAAAAAAAAAGAAAACCTTTTATTAATGTGGGGGTGGGGCCGGGTCAAAAAATTTAATGTGACCCGTGGGCCGGGTCGTCTGCCTTTTGTATATATATATAATTTTTTTTGTTAAATAACATTACATTTATCATTACACATGCATTAATTATAATATATTGTATTCTTTATTCTTTATACTATGCAATATATTGAAACACAGTACCAACATCTACAAACAAGACCTGCAGTTAATACTTGTTTTTTTCTTCTTCGTTGCAAAGCCATTTCCAAGAACATCATGGGGTATGTTGAATATGGTTTTGGGTTAAAGCCATTAAATACCAACGAACTTATTATTTTGTCTCGAGTTAGGTATTAAACTTATTTATTACAACTTATTAGAGTAAATTGCATAAATCGTCCCTAAAGTTTGGTCAAATTGCATGTTTCGTCCCAAACGTTACGAAAATGCAAAAATCGTCCCTGTGGGGAAACCTTTGGTGCAAGTATCGTCCCCGCAGGGACGATACTTGCATCAAAGGTTTCCTTAAAGGTTTCTCCACAAGGACGATACTTACACCAAAAGGTTCTCTACAAGGATGGTCCTTGCACTTTTGTAATGTTTGGGATAAAACATGCAATTTGACAAAACTTTAGAGACGATTTATGCAATTTACTCTAGTTTTAAAGTAACTTAAGTGCAAATATATAGTGTACACATTGAAGCAAAAGTTATTTAGTGCAAAGATATTCTAATAAGATGTCACTTTTGCACTATTTTAATGTTGAT